>CADDIJ020002066.1:0-12002 GCA_902809745.2 Tetradesmus lagerheimii | reverse complement strand
TCAGAGGGGTTCACAAGCACAACAGGATCAGAGGGGTTTACAAGCACAACAGGATCAGAGGGGTGCACAAGCACAACAGGATCAGAGGGGTTCACAGGCACAACAGGATCAGAGGGGTTCACAAGCACAACAGGATCAGAGGGGTTCACAAGCACAAAGGCAGCAGGCTACATAGGAAGTGTGGAGCGTGCGCTGACGCTGCCTGCTGTTGCAGCACTGCTTAGCGCAGCTGAGCTGGCCAGCCTGCTGCAGCAGCTGCTGGAAGCTACACAGCGCCTGCAGCAGCACCACCGCCAGCACCAGCAGCAGTGGCACCAGCAGCACCAGCTGCAGCAGCAGCAGCACCGCCACCACCACCAGCAGCAGCAGCAGGTGGATGGTGTGTCAGCTTTGGACCTGCAGCAGCTGCATGCTGTGCTGCTTGCCCATCATCATGGCGACGCAAAGCGCGCAACGAGTGTCAGGGACAACATGCGACCATTCTAAGTGTGGAGCAAGGCATGTGGCAGCACTGATGTCAAAACCATGTTGCAAAAACCGAATGTGCTGCTGCAGGCGCTGCAGCAGAAGTACAAGGCCAGCACAGCAGTAGTGTACCTCAACAGCGTGCGAGCTGTGCTTAGGGTGCCAGCAGTTGCAGCTCTGCTGCCATCCTTAGAGAAAGCTGCCCTGCTGCAGCAGCTGAAGGAAGCAGTGCAGGAGTGCAACGACTTACTCACGCTGTTAGTTAGTTAGTTAGTTACACAGCCAATAGTGTTGGGATCCTTGTCATACAAATTAGTGTTCATGAATAGAGAAATTATATTTGTAATTGGGCATGTACTGGATTTGTCCAGCTGTCCAGTCCACGGCGTTCCTACAGAGGAGCCAGGGCAGCAGTGGCGCAGTGTTTCCCAAGAGCTAAGCACCGGCAGCAGCACCAGCAGCAGGAGGAAGAGGAGAAGCTGACTGCACATCTACAGCAGCAGTGTTATGATCTTGCAAGCACACTAGAGCTGGAGCAGCAAGGACTGGAGGTTGGCAGCGGTGCTGCTGCTGGTGCTGCTGAGTGCTCAGCTTATGAAGAGCTGGACCCAACCGGTGACCTAGCAGCGCTTGAAGAGGAGGCAGCAGATTTGGACGACACAGCCACAGCACCACCACCACCAGCAGCAGCAGCAGCATCAGCAGCAGCAGGGGCAGAGCAGCACAGGAGGATACCCCAGGTGGGTCCTGCCCAGCAGCAGCAGCAGCTGCAGCGCACGATTTTAGCGTCTAAGGACTTGGAGCAGCTGCAGCAGCTGACTGCACATCCTCAGCAGCAGTCGTACTACTCTGCAGCCACACTTCAGCTGGAGCAGCTGCAGCAGCTTCTGGCTACAGCATGGACCCACAAAGGCAGCAGCGCAGTAGCATCTGCTCTGCTGCCGTTCTATGCCTGGTCAACTGCCTGCGGCAGCACAGATGTCCGCACACTGCTGCAGCACCCAGCAGTGTTCCTGCAGCACCTGCAGCAGAGGCATTCACCTAGCACGGCAGCTGTGTATCTGAGCCATGTTATTGATGTGCTGGCGCTGCCTGCTGTTGCAGCACTGCTGAGTCAGCCTGAGTTTGCAAGCTTACTGCAGCAGCTGGCAGCAGCCAGGCAGGGGTATGAGTTGGTAAGTAGGACGCCAGCAGAGCGAGCAGCGGCAGCCGCTGCAGCTGTGGCAGCAGCAGCACTGGCAGGGTCAGGGCTGGTGCCAGCCACAAAGCGGCGTGAGGCGGCAGTGCCAGCAGCAGCTGGGCTGCGGGCAAAGAGGCAACGGCGTAGCACTGTTGCTGCTGCTCAGTAGCTGTTTCTGTGCTGTGTCGGCAGCGGCTGACGCAGCAGATAGGGATGGAACAGCGCCAGAAGCAGCAACAGCGGAATTGGTGATGCCCATCACCGTGAATGCTGAGCACCAGGTGTCGCAGTCACAGCAGTCGGCCCATCAGCAGCGCACTGCTCTGGGCTTCAAGACAGCACAGCAGCAGCTGCAGGGCTGTAGCACAGCCTCCATTGTCACAACACCAGGCAGCTGGTGTCTGACCTGGTGTAGGTGTAGGGGTGAGGGACCAGTGAGCGACAGCAGCACTGGCAGAGTTGTGAGGGTGATGGCGGGAGTGGTGGCGGTGGTAGTGGTGTCAGCAGTGGCAGGTGTGCTGTGTGATGGCAGATGAGGAGACATGACGGAGCAGCAGCAGCAGCAGCAGCAGCGCAGGGTGGTAGAGAGGGCGTGCTGGGGCTGCGGGGTGGTGGTGGGCCAGGAGGTGGTCACCACCTGCCGGGGCACGGTGTCACCAGCAGCACTGTATGTGGGCCAACAGCACCTGCCCACACCGGCATCGCTCATTTGTAGACCAATTTGTAGGACCCTAGCACCTAGCCATACAGCTAGCAAGCTGCTGATTTACCGTACGGTACCTGGTGGGCAATCCACAGCTGCTGCTGAAGAAGCAGTACAATTGCAAGTGTGTTTGAGCCACAGAGCTATGGCTCGATCGCACCGAGTGTCTCATAGTAATTGAGCGTCTCATGAATGACGGTGTTCGATGTTGTCTGGTATGCTCGTGCCTGCGTTCACGTTGACGAGCCAGGCGAAGGCAAGCCCAAAGCAAAATCGTCCAGGTCAGTGACCTTCCTGAGACCACCGCATCGAGCACAACCCTGTGTCCTACAACACAGCTGCAATATAAGTCTCTTGTGATCGACTTCGAAGTAATACAAACAACTATACAATCTACCAATCGCTGCACACTTTGCTTTCTTTGGCTTCCGGAACGATTCTCCTTGCCTATTGCCGTCTATTGCCATCAGTGCGTGCCCTCCGATACGCAGCTGACATTAGTCGACTGTTTCACTAGTATGCATACCACCGGCAACCAGCTGATGTGCAGAAGCCATCTACTGTCAGTTGCGCTTCTGCTGCTCCTGGCATGCACAACCAGCCACAGCAGCCCTCTGCACGATGCCGCTGTCAATGGCGATATTGAGCTGCTAAAGCAGCTGATTGAGAGTGGAAAGCATGACATTGATGGGCGAGATGCTAGTGGCAGGACTCCGCTGGCAGCAGCCCTGGCAACATGCAGTAAGTCCTCTTCCTGCAGTGCTGCTCTGGTCACACTCTGATGCAACGTTCACAGCAGCAGCAGTGTGCTTGTAAATGGCAGTTTGCTTCCAAGCCAAGTGCTTGGTAGAGTGGCAGTGCATGACAAAAGCGAATGTCTCCGCTGCAGCTGCAGTGCATAGCGCATAGCGAGCACCCAGCAACATGCGTTAACGCCAACAGCTGCCTGCTGGCTTGCTCAGCTGCCAGAGGTACGCAGTAGCAGCTGCCCAGGAGGTTCCCCTGTTGCCAAACGCAATCACACCTCGATACGCGACCGCTTCATACTGAAGCGCCAGACACTGTTGCTTCCAGTTTGCCTGCCCTCCCGCAGGCAACTACACAGGCCGCTTCCCCCGCATGGTGCCAAACGGGCAGCTGCAGTTCTGTGATGTCGGCACAGAAGACGGCATCTCAGCAATGCTGGTCTGTGCTGGTGCTGACGTGAATGCGGACGTGTTCCCAAAGGAACGGCCAGGCTACAAGCTGCTGCACATTGCAGCCTGCAGCGGCGATGTTGGCGACCTGCAAGTGGGTCTTCCCACCAGCAGCAGCTGCATGCGCTGTGCGCCCACTGCAAGGGATCTGCTGCACCTGCTGCATGCGCTGTTGTGCAATCGACTGCTGCACTGCCTGTGCTTGTCGTTGCTGCAAGATGTCCAGCACAGCATGTTGCAGCTACAGCATGATGACACATGTATCATAACTGTATAACATGCCTTTTCAATCAGCATGGCAGTGCAGAAACACAACACCCTGGCGCACTTGCACCAGGTACCAGAGCTTCGAGTAGAGTTATGTGCATTTGTAACAATGTGCCGTCCTGCTGCTGCTGCTGCTGCTGCTGTGCAGGCTCTGTTGGCGGGTGGTGCTGACGTGAATGCACGTTACCGCCCGCCAGTGGGCCGCACCGTCACGCCGCTGACCTGGGCAGCTATCTGCGAGGGTGCCAACAAAAACAACACCGAATACGGTTACCCTGGGTTCAGCTTTGAGGTTCTGCTGGAAGCAGGTGTGTGCACTTTGGCGCATACACTGCTGCCAATTGCGTGTGGCTGCTGGTAGCAGATCTGCTTCTAGGGAGTGTGGCTGTAGGGCAGTGTCATGTCATGTGGCTGCTAGTAGGAGATGAAGCTGTCACCATGCCTGGCGGTGCATACCAGGCCGCAGCTGCTGCAGTGCAGCTGCACACTCCAGGCGCACCAGCCGCAGCTGCAGCTGCTGCACGCTCCCGTGCTTGGTGAGCGCAGACGTGCACAGGCCTTATATACTGTTTGCGCTTGTTGCGGTTGAAGTTCAACCTGCCCCCTGCATGTGTTGCTGCTGCTGCAGGTGCCGATGCCCTTCCTGACGGGCCCTCCAAAACCCCGAGCACCCTGCTGTACCCAAAGCCCTTCCCACTGTCAAAGTGCAACACGCTTGGGGCTTGCACGTCAGCAGAAGTCGACAGGATCTGGCAGCAGGCGATTGACAGCAACACACTGCCGGAGGGCTTCACAGGTGGCTACTGGCAGCGGCTGTGGGAGGCCCAGGAGAGGATGCACGCCAACCCCAAAGCAACACCAGCGCTGGCAGACTGGTGGGTTGTGTTTTGTTGAAACTACTCTTTCAGCAAACACTGAACGCACAATGCACATGATAGATGAAGTTGAGGAAGTCTCAGTCAGGCACATGTTGATGTAACATTTGCGTGCGGGCGGCGCTGCTATTTGGCGTGCGAGGAGTGTTACGGCTGCTGCTGCTGCTGGTGCCGCAGGGTCAAGCGTGGCTGTCAAGAAGCATGCACATCTGTGGAACAGCACCTCACTCTGCACTCCCACATCTGCTGCTTGAACACCTTGCTCCTGCTGCTGTCGCTGCTGTTGCTGCCACAGGGTCAAGCGAGGCCGCCAAGGCGCCTGCAAGACTGCTGACGACTACCTCGGGTATGCCGTCCGTGCTCGACAGCAGCAGGAGGAGAAAGAGCGCTACGCCAAGGCCTACCCGCTGCACGTCGCCGTCACATCCAACAACATCACCGCAATATCAGCGCTGCTGGCATCAGGCAAGATCAACGTGGACGCAAAAGATGACAAGGGCTTCACCCCTATCATGGCTGGCATGAACTGCGATAAGTCAGACTTCTGGTGCTGGCCGCAGATTAAACCTGAGGTAGCTGAGCTGTTGGTCAGCAAGGGTGCAAACGTGAGGACTGGTTACCAGCCTGGTAGCACTTACACGCTGCTGCACAAAGCTGCATTCCACGGGCTGACAAGGCTCGTAAAGGTGCTACTCAAAGGTGGCGCAGACCCCAATGCAGTGCACTACGCAGAAGATGACAAAGAGCGCAAGTACCCGATGACGCCACTCAAGCGAGCAGCGTACTGCGACTTTAGACGCAGCACAAACGATGGACCTGGCAAAGATTCAACTAACGGCACGATTCTGGCGCTACTGGAGGCTGGCGCCAAGCCGCTGCTGTTTGGAAAGGAGAGGCCGCTGACTCGCGCGTTCAACACGCCCTCAAGTGCTGACAAATGCGCAGCAAAGATCAGCGCATGCAGTGAGGCGCAGATGCTGGCGCTGATGCCTGACTTCAAGTCGGGGACGTGCCCCGCTTCGTTCCTGCTGGTGTGGCGGCTGCAGCAGAAGCTGGTCAAGCAGCAGCAGCAGCAGCAACGGCCAGCGGGGCGGCGGCTGAAGGGCGCTGTGTTGCACTCAGCATAGTGTTTGTTTGACGTGTGGCGTGTGTGCATTGTAAGCAGTGGTACTTTTGAACGTAAGGCTCCTTATGGGGTGGGCCAGTGGCCCGTTTTTGGTGATTGGTGATTGTGTATCAGTCATCAAGGTCTTGCTTCGGCCATCATCTGGTTGACACCCTCGCGGCCTGGTGGGCCCGCAGGTCTTGGTCACCTTCAGGGTTGGCAACTACTGTCATGTTTGTAGCATACTACACACTACTACGAGAGGAACCAACAGCTCTGTACTATTTCTTGAACAGCTTGTGGCTGCAGCAGGCTACACAAGCAGCAGCAGCTAAGCGTATCAGGGCAGCAGCTAACGGCCGCTGAGACCTGAATGTTTGGTGCAGAGCGCATCGTGTGTTGATGTTTCGTGCGCGCACTGCAATAGTGCCTCTGTGTTGCAGTGTGTGGGTGGATGCCGAAGTGGTTTGGATATCTATGTTGATCTGTGCGTGGTGTTGCTGTCATCCTGGCAGTCCATACAGTGCTCGCTGGCCATGGGATGCACTTATTGCGGTGTAGAGTTGTTAGCAGCAGAGCCACAGCTGCCATCACTGATGGCAGCAGTGCTGTCGCTCCACAGAAACTGCTGGCACTAGTACTGCTATAAGGAAGAGGCTCTGTGAGTTGTGATGTTACAAGCTGAAACGTGAATGTAACATCTGAAAATAACTTCCTTATACAGTTTGGCAGCGGTTGAGCACCCGGTGATCACCTGGTGGATCGTTTGGTCCATTGACGGTTTCCCACTGTGAAATTGTATAATGCGCACAACAACATTGATGCAGTTGCGGGGCAATTGCAATGATGTAAATAAGTCACTTACGCATCTAATACAACTGCGCAGACGGTCCGAGAGGCTTGCTGTGCGACTGTCCCTAAAGTGCAACGCTTACAAGCTCCCTCTCCTCATCATCATCATGTTACCCATTAAGCCATAGCATCAACGCCATCGGCCCCGCGCCCCTCAGCAGCGGAAGAAAGAGGGAGCACTGCTCCATTGTGTTTGCAATTATTACGCACATCCCAAGCTTGGACAAGATACTCAGCAATGCTCCTAGATATCATTCGGCACACCCCCCTACTACCCCAAATATCATCAGAAACAAAACGCAACAACTTAGTGGATGCATCAGTCAACGACAACACATTGCGCAATTTTTCAGCGCCGCCAGCAACATCACGCAAAACAGACCGAATTTCATCAAGCATAGTATCCCTCTGAGCAGAAGTAGCAGGACAATCAAACATCAGATGTGACAAAGACTCAACACCCTGACCACAAGCAGGACATGCTGTGTTAGAATCAGCTCTGCTGCCGCCATAACGACTGGTACGCTCATGCACGCAAAGACAGCCCATTCGAACACGCATCAGCAACTCAATACCACGCGTTGGCGCACCAGAACACAAAAAGGGCCTAGCTCCCTCTCCTGTAGTTTGACAGCAACAACATAAGCAGAATCAAGTGTGCTCAGGTGGCAGGATGGAAGTGCCAGAGTGGCAATGCTGGATTGTTGTTGCTGTGTTGTAAAGGTACTCAAACCCACCCAACTAGTGGATTCCTGATCACTGATGTTGCTGCTGAACACCAGCCACAAGGCTGCTGTCGCTTGCTGCAGCTTGACGACAGTTTACTGACCTTGTTCGCACGCTGCTCCTGCTGCAGCTGATGTTTAAGCTCCTTGCCATCTCATTTTTCATGATCCTGTGCAAGTTGACCTGGCTTTCCCCGCCAATTCCAGAACCATTACTCGCCTGATGGATGCTTGGTGGGACTGCAAGGTGATTGCCAGCATGCGCCTGCTCACTTGTGTGCATACCAGGACAGCCTGCAGAAGCTCTTCAAACGCACAACCCTACTGAACATGTAAAGAGCTTGCACTGTATGCAGAGAGCATACGCTTTACCTTGGTGAATGCCTCAGGCTTTTGCTTTCAGCTGCGCGCGGCAGGCTGCACAGGCCCTGATGGCCACAGCTCAGCACCTGTACATGGGGTCACGCCAGGCAGAGACAGCGCGAGGCACCTGGGATCACAGCTCTTTACCAGGGCTGTCAGCTGAGCCGCCAATCTGGTTGCTGGGTCTCAGCGGGATGCTGGCGCAGTTCCAGGCCACACTAGGCACAGGCTTCAGTGCCGTTTACTATCACTGCAAGGGCTATATGGACTTTGGCATGCCTGAAGATGCAGATGGAGATGAGATGAAAAGCACCAGAAGAGGCAGCAGTGCACCCACACTTAGGGAAGGGCCTACGATAGGAAACAGCAGCCGAACCCTACGAGTGTTACAATGTACACTCCCACCTCGTTTTAAGAAACCCCTCGGGACTGCAAAAGAAGTTTCTTAAAGCAGGATGTTTCCTAAAGCGAAACCAAGCTGTTTTGGCCGTGCCACCGGGCCCCCATTGGTGTGTAACAGTGTATCAGTCATACAACTGCAAGTTAGTCCCAACACAGCCCCTATTTTTCCTAAACCGAGGTCATTCTCCCTTAGCCCAGACCGCTTGCCAAGCATTTTGTTTCCTAAATCGCCCCTGTTTCTTAAACCGACGTTTCTTAAAACGAGGTGGGAGTGTATGACGACACCGAACAACAGACTTGGCAGCTGGTGTGTACTGCGTGGTTGAATCGCTCTCTGTAAGCGTTGCCTCGTTGCTAGCACATCGACAGCAGCTATCCATCAAGCGTTGCCTCGTTGCTAGCACATATCGACAGCAGCTGTCCATCATTAGATTGCATGTATTCACGCCTCCGCGAAGTTCTTGTAGAAAAGTGATTGGGAAACACTCAGTGCTGCGCTTGCGCATCCGCAGCTTCAGTCCAAGGTGTGACGAGGCTTCTACCATAGCTCCTTACTTCCACGGAGTATCAACACAATAACACGCTCCAACATTCATTCATGGATGTTAATGCGCCATGCTTCGGCCATACAGCAGGAGCCGAGTTGGCAGGGGTATCCACCATGCAGCAGGAACTGGAAAGCATTCAAGCTGAGCTGGCAGGCCATAAGGCTCGGTTAGAGAAGGTCAGATCTCGCATCGACGCAGCGGAAGCGTCCAGCAACCGCGAGGAGTGGCAGCAGCTGCAGGCGCTGGAGCTGGAGTTGCTGGGGGTCATCAGAGAGTTGCAAGCCGAGAAGAACAGGCTGAGCAGCCAGTCTGGTGAGTCATGAGAATCTCAGGGAGACCCTGTGTACAGCAGCAGGAACCCCAGTTTGGTTGGTGCAGGCAGTGCTGTTGCTGGCAGCTCTGCATGTCGGTACGCAGTAACACAGAGCCTTGCTGATTATGCTAGGCGCTCTTGAAGCCAATGCACGCTGACCGACAAGGCGTTTCCACTGTTTTAAATCAGTCGGATGACTGGGAAGCTGTAGCATTAGACAAGCTTTCAAATGCGCCACTGAAACTAGCTGCAGATGCGCTGACTCAATCAGGGTGTCCATCAGGCTGTACACAGGGTGTCATTATGCGCTGCGTGCAGCGTGGGTGAAGATGTCTATTGTTTGCCACCAGAACCATAGAATTTGGCAACAGCTCAGCAGGTGGTTGGATCTTGGAGATGCGAGCAATCCTGGGGTTGCACACCTTGCTCACAACAGGCATGCTTGCCAGTGGAACAGGATTGCTGCTGCATTTGAAGCAGCTGTGAAACCAAGCAGAAGCAGTCTTAGCCATTACAAGTGCTGCATACATCACCACATGCAACATGCCAGCCACGGTTGCTCAACTTTGGTGCTCACTCAAGGGTGTGCAGCAGCACCCTGCATGGCCCCTGGTGGACAACCCGGTGTTGCTATGTTTTTTCCTATGGTGCTGTAGCAAGTGCTTTGCTGCATGCATGCAACCCCTTCAATGCACACAATGCCTGCTTGTGTCCGTGTTGATGATGCATGCTGCGGTGTGGAATGTATGCCCCCTTCACGCTTTGCTTCCCCACCCCACCCTTTCTTGACCGACATTGCACATCTTGTGTTGTCCACCTCTGCAACACCCTCCTGCATGCTCCTGTGCGCTGCTAGCCACTGTGTTGTCATGCTGCAAGCTTCTTTGTTTGACCATTTGCTGAACATTTCCTGCCCACGTGTCCTTGCATGTGCTGTTCATGGCTCCCACCTGGCTTCTTCTCTCGTCCCGCAGCAGCAGCAGCAGCAGCAGCAGGAGGAGGTGAGTCATGCATGTACTTGCAAGGCTGCCAAACCAGCATTGCTTGCAGTTGCTTGTAAAGCAGCTGCTAAAGCCCATGCCCCAGCAGTACTGTTTATTAAGAGCACTACATGCAGCACCACCTGGCGCATGGGAGCTACCCTCATGCTATCTGTAACCGATAGAATCAGCGAGGTAACTGCATTTCAGATCCATGTGAAGGCTTTTGCTGCAGCCAGCTATGTTGCAACAACATAAAACCACAACACTCTGCACTCCCAATCATAATATGCACCATTGCCACACACTCTCTGCACAGGTCAATCTTTGTGTGCACTCTGCGCTGTCAAAAGACAACACAAGAGTGCCACATTACCATCCTGCACTCCTGAATGCTGCATGCATCATGCTCACTGCATACCGCATCGATGTAGACTTGTGCTGCCCTGCTCTGCCCTGCCTTGTGCCTGTGCATGCGCATGCGCCATCATCTGCTGTTCCTTGGTGGCTCGTGCTTTACCACAACAGCACCAGGTGAGTGTTGGAGTTGCATGCATTGGTGGCATGCTAGCATGAAGTAGCCGCCTGTGGCGCATGCCAGCAGTTACAAACTCTTCTGCACGAGTACTTGCTGGTCCCATGGAAAGGGCTGCTGCAGTCTGAACTGCCACAGCAGCACAGAGTAGTCTAATAATTTATTGATTATGCAAGCTGGGTTATCACATGTGCGCGTGCCCACCAAGCAGCGCTTTGCTAGGGCGTATTTTACAATGTGCTTGTAAAGCAGTGTCATGGGGCATGCTTGAACAGTTGTGAAATACCAGGCAGCTCTGCAACACCAATATGCATGCTCATGTGCGCTGCATGCCCCTGTGCTTTCATATTGCAAGCTTCTTTGTTTGACCTTTTGTTAAATAGCGCCCTGCCCGTGTGTCCTTGCATGTGCTCTTCACGGCTCCCTACCTGGCTTCTTCTCTCGTCCCCACAGCAGCAGCAGGTGAGTCATGCATGTGCTTGCGATGGTGCTTGTGGCAAGCCTGCCGAACCAGCATTGCCTTGTGTTGCGTGTAAATCCGTGAAGCCCCATGCAGCAGCAGTCCTTGTTGTCAGGCGCACCACATGTTGGCAGCGAGTATCATCATCATCTGCTAGTAATTAGCATCAGCAAGGCAGTTAACACTTTGCAAAACGAAGTGATCACTTTGCAGCAGCTGGCTTTGCTGCAATAGCAAGAACACTTTTGCACTTGTAGGCAGCCTTTTTCACACCGTGTTCTGACTGACAAATTGGTCATCAACATCCATGCAGCAGTCCTGAGCAGCCTTGCAGTGTGCACTGCTCTTCATACCTCATATTGATACAGACTTACATGTGCCTTACACAGAATGTTGTGTGCATGGTTGCAACCCAGCGCACAAGATTGTACCGGACAATGCGGAATCCAGAGAAGTGGTGTGCCTCACTTGCGTTGGGTTTGGCCATTGCTGTGTGCTGCAGCAGGCTTGATTGACGACATTGCCAGGCTTCTGCGTCCCATCCAGCAGCTGGTGGTGGCAGTCTATGACAATCAGCACCTGCCTACACAGTCTCAGGCCAGCAGCGCAAATCAGCGGCTGCGACATCAGGTCTTTGCGACCTACAGCGCCAATAGTGACAGTGGGCAGGAAAGCTGGTGTGTTGTTACTGGCCTGTGGTGGCCCTCGCTGGCCAGAGCGGGCTGCCCATATGTACGTGCTGCTCACATCATGGGCCGGGCAACACCTGCTATTGATTGGGTGAGTTCCTCCTTGTGTTGATTCAAGTATGTATGTAGTGGGCCTCTTTTGAAACCCTTGCTAGTACAATTCCTAGTACTACATATGCCCATAAGCCACAATGCTCTTGGGTCTCACGCACCTGGCACCTGCCTTTTCTGATCACTGATGTCAATCAATCAATCAATCAACGTTACACCGTCACTATGCCAGGCTGCCATGGATCTGGGACCCTCGCCAGATGTGCTGCCAAACGTGGTGCCCATGATGGCTG
>CADDIJ020002060.1:0-62282 GCA_902809745.2 Tetradesmus lagerheimii | reverse complement strand
AGGGAACCAACTGTCCAGTAAGGTGTTGGCATCTGTGGGTAGTTGATGCTGCTGGTCAGTCAACCATTGCTCCATAGCTTCTTTGCAGGCTGGATCTGACAGAAATAACAAGCGCAGTCTTTGCAAGCCAGGGCCAAGGGCACCACGACCACATGGCAGCAACTGTATAATCACTGCATAATGGTCGCTGACTGGGCCTTGGCGGTCTGCCTGCCAGCAGGCTGCTAGCTGAAAAATAAGGTTTGGACTAATGTATATTCTATCAATTCTAGATGCTGCGTTTGCCCTTACATAAGTGAAGGCCTTACGGGAGGGATGCTGCCTTCTCCACGCGTCACACATACTGGGTAGATGCTGCATCCAGGCAACTGTAGGTGTACTGTCATGTGCAGCTGCATGCCGCAGCTGCTGCTGTTGTCCTGCTGGTGAGCGTCTATCCAAAGCTGTGTTGGTTACAAAGTTGAAATCCCCAAGGAAAACCAGGCCTCTGTTGGGCTGCTGCTGTTGCTGTTGCCATATGCTTGCCAGAGGGCCACTGATAATCGCAGCATTTGCTGCAATGTTGTTGGCATGTAAATACAGACCCACAACACTTAGCTGCTGGCCTGCCCATTCCAACGGAACTTGCAATAGTCTCCCTTGTGCTGGACCAGTTGCTGGTGCTGTGGGCTCCCCACATAGGCGCATCACTCCGCTAGCAAAATGCTTAGAGCGGATAAGCACAGCCACACCTCCTGTGATACGCTGCTGAGCTGCAAATGCCACGCTCCAAAAGGAGTGCCATCCTCTATGAAGAAGTTGGCGCTCCACTGCTGTCCTGTCCAAGAAACCCACATGGGTGTCTGCGCCATACGTACGACCGCCAATGACCAAAGGCGCTTTCAGAACTGGCGCTGGCGGCAGCAGCAGCGAACTTTAAACTTTTAGTTGCTGCCCGCTTCCCACTGCTGGTGGGGTGTGGCAGCACAGGCTTACTGATCTGTGCTGGGACGTGCAAGGGTTGCTTGTTTGCAGCGCCGGTGTGCTTGCCAGACAGCTTGGCCAGCAGCAGCAACTGATCCATGCCTTCCTGCTGCTGATCATGCAGGCTGAGAGCTATTGGTGGAGGTTGTCCGCCTAAGCCGCCTGTATCTGCTGCTGGGAGGTTAGACTGAACACCCACCTGATGCTGCAGCAGCTGCTGCTGATCAGCATTGCTGCTGTCACTAGCAATAGCAGCGTCAGCAGGAGCAAAAAGCTGCTGCTGCTGCTGCTGTTGCTGCTGCTGCTGCTGCTGCTGCATATTAGCATTGCTATCCCCGCCAGCAGCAGGAGGGTCAACAGCAGCAGAAAGTCCGCACAGCTGCTGCAGGTGAAGCTGCAGCTGCTGTTGCTGCTGCTGCTGCTGCTGCTGCTGCTGCTGCTGCTGCTGCTGCTGCTGCTGTTGCTGCTGCCGCTGCCGCTGCTGTTTCGGTGGCTGTTGCTGCTGCTGCTGCTGTTGCTGCTGCTGCTGCTGCTGCTGTTGCTGCTGCTGCTGCTGTTGCTGCTGCTGCTGCTGCTGCTGCTGTGGGGTATCCACCATGTCAACATCGCCAACCGCGCCATGAACAGCAGCATGCTTCCTGAGCCGATCAGGGGAGCTAGTGGCTAGCTGCTCCTCTTGCTGCTGCCGCGTGCGGGTACGTTGCAGCTGCTGTTGCTGCTGCCGCTCACGTTCCAATTGCAGCTGCATACGCTGCTGCTCCTGTTGCTTCTGCTGCAGCTGCAGCTGCTCCAGCTGCTGTGGTGGTCCAAGCTGCAGTGCACGCTCAAAATGCTGCAAGAACATATCGTCACACAGCTGGCTTGCTGTCTGGGACACCTCTCGCATAATGAGGTTACGTTTTTTTTTTTTTTTTTTTTAAGTAGAGGTTACAGTGGTCTGCTCAAGCGCCTACGGCGCAACGAAGACCTGGGTGAAAAAGGATATCACAGGCTCAACAACATGCTACTGTCAAATCAAGCAGTACCCAACCTCTCAAGGCTGCCAATCATGGCAGTAGCATTGAGGTTACGGCAGCCAGCTACAGGCAAATTGCCGAAGCAGCGATGGAGTCGGAGGGTATCGATCCCCCTACCTCTCGCATGCTAAGCGAGCGCTCTACCATCTGAGCTACGACCCCTTATTAGATGACCACCTCAGTTTGCCTGCTAATTCCATTGGTTGAGTCGTTAGGCGCCACTTCGAATCCCGTGCACCGCACTTGCTGTTTTACTGCTGCCTCGTGCTTAGCAGCTGGGCTCATGTCAGGAGATGGACCAGATCCTGACACAACCCATGGGCCATGACGTCGTGTGCGTCGAACCCTCACTCAGTAGACCCTTCCCGCAACATCTGTGCCTGGAAGGCATCATGCCATTAGCACTGGGCTGTCAATGAGCTCCACAGCATTGCAGTGACTGCAGAGCTAGCGTCTGCCAGTTGCATGTGCAGAACACACAGCAAATGACTGCAGCGCTCGCATCCAAACTGCTCAAACTTTGAAAGTGTCGCATGCGGGTAAACTCATCTCCAACATGCTGTACGCCCCTGCCTGTATTCAAACACAACGCCTCAACATTATACTATCTGTTAGTAACAGGCAGCCCTGTTCCTCCCAACACTAGAGCGGGCTGGTGTGCACAGTGTCTGCCACCAGCCGGATGATCACATCAGGCCTCCTTCACCAGAAAACTGTGCCGCTGCCTGTCAGCAAACGCAGCAGCATACTGCAGAGCACGTCGCCGCTGTCTTGCCCAAGATGCCGGCCGATGTGCTGGCGTGTGCCATGCGTAGTTGTGGGTGTCCTGCACAGCACAGCAAAGCAAAGCAAGCCAAGCAGAGCCAAGCAGGTACATGTTACTTCAGAAACCTCAGTGTCCTTGGCATCCATTCAGCAAACCAAATGGGATGCTAGGAGCTTTGCCAAATTTTGGCCTTGAAGGCGTGTGCCAGCAACACTGATTGCTGCAACACCAGCAATGCCTGGCTGCCCTTGCACTGCTGGTCCACATTCACTGGCAGGCAGAATCGACGCCAACACGGATAGCCCTGCTCCTCTGTGTGATGCAGTTTGTTGTTTAAAATCTGGACAGACTCACAACGCTATAGGCTACTATCAGCAAGGCCTGTCACCGCAACTTACCGTGCAGTGGCTGGCGCCCTTGTAGCTCACAAAAGCAACCTGAGGCTTGGCAGCAGCTGCAGCAGCACTGTTGACTCCCCTGCTTGTTGCTGCCAACCGGCGGGACTTGCCCAGCAAAGGAGCCGAATCTGGCTGCTGCTGCTGATGCTGTTCAAATGCGAGGCGTGTGTCAGGCCAGACATCATTCAAAGATAAGTAGCTGCCGCCAGCCCAACCTGGGGGGGGGGCATGCACACAAAAGATCAGATCAGCCGCTGGCGTTGGATTACATTGAATGCGTTTTGCTGCTACTGACAGATGAGCGATGGATTTATGGCCAAACCAGCTGCTGGCAGTTGATGCATCCAGCTGCTAAATAAACGATGAAGCCTACATGTGTGATCCCGTTTTGCAAACCATCTCTAGTACCTCGAACCTTGGCACGTGGTAACATTATAACATGATTATGGTCATACGGATGGCGCTCACCGTCAAACTCCCCATTTGTGAAGACAACTCCCCCAACTTCCCGCACCAGCCGCCGCACATCTCCAGCAACCGCGGGCACCCTCAAACCCGGCAGATCTTGCCCCCAGATCTGCCTGCACTCGTTTTCAAGTTCCTTGTGATTAACCTTGTAGGGAGGCACTAGAGTGTGCCGTGGCCGCCTGTCTGGGAGCATTGCTGTGTTGGGGAAGCCTTGTGTGCAGCTTTGGTAGCCGTACATCCCTGGACCTGCAACCAAGGCAAAAAGGAGAGCACAGAAGGCAACAACTGATGTGATGCTGGGGTGAAGGTTCATCCTTTGATGATTGACATGGTGAGAGCAGCACAGAGGTGTGTGCAGCATGTTTTGGTTGTGTTGGGGAAGCGTTGTGTGCAGCTTTGGTAGCCGTACATCCCAGGACCTGCAACCCAAGGCACAAACACAAAGGTGGTTGCCATGGTGGCTGCGATAACATGATGAAGGAATGACGTTGCATACCGAAATGATGGGACAGAGTATGCAGCATGGCATGCATAACATATGTAAATCTGGGGAAGCGTCCAGGCACGTGGTGGCCAGAGACGTATGGGCACTGCATGTCTGCACTACAGCGATTTGCAGCAAACATTGCGTTTACCAGGTGCAGCTAGATTGCTACCGTAGCACTGAGTGCAACAATGTTTGACTGCCAGCAGCCTCTCCTGCAGTCTGCTGCGCTGTTGCAATGAATGCAATGCTCCAGCTGTGTGCGCTGCAGAGTGGTCAATTCATACTTGAGGCAGCGCAGAACGCACCAGTCAGATGGAGTGTGCCGTTAAAGTCATAGCACCACCCAGCAGAGCCGTTTGAGGCAAAGTATGTGGCGGCAGCAGCAAGCGCCGCAAGCTCGTCACCGCCGGCTGTTATAACATCGGTTATGACGTCACATGCCAGGGCTACCTGGCCCATGAGCGCTGGCTGGTTGTTCACCTGCAATCCGGCAACAATGAGCTGGTCATAGCACTACATATTTAATTCCTTTTTGCAGCGATATCTGCAGCTGGGTGCCCATGCACGAGAACTGTGCACTGTATTACTTGCTGTGTAGCTGTGCAGCAAGATTAGATAACAGAAAAAACAAGCAGAGCAGAAGCACTATCGCTATGCAGACAGCAATTACAACTGTTTTACCAGCACCTACGAACAGGAGCCATGAGGCAGCTCATCACTCTGAACTTTAAACTCGTGAGAGCCTGGTCACAACACATGTTACATGGTTTGTGGGCACAACATATACAGTCAGCACAGGCATAGTTTCATAGTTGGTCGAATACCACAATGACGCAAATCAAAAGTGCCACCATTGGCACAGATAGCCACCACCCACCTGTGCATAGCCTTCAAACCAGCCATACTGATCCATTTCAAGTGCAAACGCCGCTCTAGAATTGGGCAGCACTGCATCAGCAGCACCACATAAGTTGAAGGTGGCCGCAAGCTGCCTCCTGCCTTCAGGCGTCTTACCGAGCAGCTTGAACCTGCAGGACAGCAGCGTAACAAGGCAGCACACATTGTAACAATGCAGCAGCTTGGGGAGTTCATCAGTGCAGATACAACGAGTCGTCTGTCTTTGCTGATCGGATGAAACCTGTCACAAGGCCCTAACATGTATGAGGCGAGGGTCAGCCATGAACAGTCACTTTGTCAGCTTCATAACAAGAAGCTCTTAGGTTTGCCCGAGCAGCAGAGTCTATGCCACAGCAGTTCAACAGGCTGGCGTGCAACACATGCACGGTGCGTGATTTGAATGTAGCAAAGCTCAGCTGAAGCATAACAGTGTTGTGGCACCAGTAGCATGGCAACAGTACAGCCCTGTAGCCCCTCACTTTGCAAGACCGCGCCTGATGGCATCGCCACACGCTGAACTGCCCGAGTTGCCGTCAATGGCAGCTGCAATGATCCGGTGATACCTGCAGCACCAGGCACAACTCTGGAGTCAGCCACCGCCAGGGCTTGCTCAAGGGGCAGTTGCAGGAAGCCCTGATCCAATATGTCACATGGCAAAACCTCCGGCTGCAGCCAACACAGACAATTAGCCTTGCGTTTTGGGTGGTATACAAGATAAGAGACACAGTGCTATCGCAAAGCTGGCCTTGATTAACAAAGATAAGTGGGGCCGTCGCAGAGATAAAACTGCCGTACCTATGTGATGTGTCTGCCCACCCCAGCGTGCCGACCATGAAGCCAAACATCCAGCATGGACGCGTTGCGCTGCTCACCCGACGAACGCTAGCTCTTTGAAGGCTACATATACCCGGTTAGGAAACGTTGCTGCATGCCATGGACTTTTGTTCATACAATGCAAGGCACTATCTGCTAAAGTTGCTTACCTATGTGATGTGTCTTCCCACTCCTGCGTGCCAACCATGAAGCTGAGCGGCGCACTGGCAGCAATGGCTGCAGCAAACACGTCTGGCTTGGCTACCCTGTGATAGGTGGCAAGCATGCCTCCGTAAGAGCCTGCGCACGGCAGCAGTGAATGCACAGCATGCAATCATATGGTTGCTGTGCCGTGTATCCTCTTGCTGGGCGACATAACTCGGAGCAACGGCAGCAGCAGCAGACTTGACTACCCTGTGGTAGGTGGCAATCATGCCACCGAACGAGCCTGCAAGTGGCAGCCATACATGCACAACTGTCACGCCACCAGATCATCCTGAGCTGCAACTAGCCTAGTGAGTTGACAATGTGACTCTGCCCCACCTCCTATCACTACAGCTGGCACCGGTTGAGGTGTGCGCAGCTCTTGCCGTACTGTTGCCAGCACAGCCGCCACACCACATAAGCATCCTCAGATGTGACCACCCTACCAACATGTCAGTGTAAATGAGTCAGCCTCACCTCCAATCACTATAGCTGGCACTGGTTCAGGTATGCGCAGCTCTTGCCGTACTGCTGCCAGCACAGCTGCGGTGTCTTCCAGCACTTGCTCTACAGACAGCCAGCGGTAGAGGTCTGTCGAGTTGAGCCTGCCATCTGGCTGAAGGCTGTCTGGAAATGGCTGGCTGTTACCATAGTACCTGAGACAGCAGCAGCAGCAGCAGCAAAGCAGGGAGAATGGTGAACGTCACACCAACGCATGTGAGTGTTTGTGCCTACTGCCCTGTGATGGTGCAAGCTTGATGATTGGCTGCCGCAGCAGTTGACCTTGCAAGGAAGCCGCTGCTGCCGTCTGGATGCCTGAACATTTTGCACTGCAACTGCACGGCGAATGCACTGCAAAGGACAAGGAACTGTTCCCATGGTGGGCGTGTACTTGAAGCAATGTTTGCAGCAGCGCAAAGGTAGTGAACATGTTCAGTCAATTTGTGTTCAGTGCCTACCTGTGCTCTACCTCCACCACCAATGCATTCATCTGCCTGGCTTGTTCGAACACGATCGGCTGCGATGGTGTGCCCAGGGGGGACTCGTTGCCCAAGAACACAATGATGTTCCCATGTCTGGCCTGGAAAAAAATCAATCAGCAGGAGACCAGCAAAGCATACCTTTTGTATAAGTGATTATTTCATTAGGTGCATTGCTGGCAGCACCTGGGCATCTGCGCTGTCCAAACGCTCAGAGTGCGCCAGTGACATGTGAAGCTGAACTGTACAAACTGCAAGCTTGTGAACAGTAGAGATGTGTGCATGAACAAACCCCGTCAGGTGAGAAGTCTCAACACTCAATGGGCTCACCAGTACTGTATAGCTGTTGCTCACACAGGCAAGACAGGAAGCGATTGCAGTTTTGAAAGCATACAAAGTAAAGAGCAGAGCCGCCAGGCACAGGTCAGCCGCAGGCAGGCAAAGCAACCTTACCTGCTGCTTCTCATCCTGCGGCCACGCGTCATCGCACACCCAGTACGTCTGGTTGAACTTGCGCTTTTCTGCTTGGTCAAAGTGGTCAAGGGCCTGGTCAAAGTAACACTTTCGGCAGTTGAAGTCGAGCACAGGTGGCAGCGGAGGGCTGCGGTGTGCTGAGCCGGCTGTGAGGGTGTGACCGCTGCCTTTTGGAAATGCTTCGTTGCAGTACCTGTGGGTAACAGAAAACCACCACCGGTGAATCAGATGGCTGGGATGCTGGATGGCAGTACCAGGGGCACAATGTCATTTAGCAGTTCCAAAGGCAGGGTGAGATTTTGGAAATGCTTCATGGCAGTACCTGTGGAACAATCAGCGGAGATTCTGTCAGCAGTCTTCGAGGCAGGCGGTCTGACAAGGCAGACTCGTCTCCCACAACTATCTGTCAGTCATACAGCAGTGCAAATGCCTGCACAGCAGGCTGCACATTAAAGTCTCATCAAGCTGCTTGGAGGTGTGCACAGCGGTATGCTCACTTGCCCAAGGCTTCACAAAGCTGCGCTGGCCCGGCAGTTGCGGCGCCCACCAGCATGTCCTTCAGCGCTGCATCGCCTGCAAAGAAAATGTAGCTGCTGTACGTGCAGCGCTGCAACTCCTGCAGCACAATAACAAATGGTGTTGCACCCAGGCGAACAGGTTTTAAGGGTGCAAGAGACAGCAAACAAGCAATGAATGTTTTCTTGCTGCGATGCTTGTATTGCTGGGGCCTGCGATGTCAAGCATCCACCACAATATGTCACATGCGTGAGCGACACTGCTGCTAGCGCAGCTGAATACCAGCATGCAGGACACTTCAGTGAAACACGCCATGCATCACAACCAAGAGCATGTAAGCTGCTACAGCTGCATTCTATCACAACGGCATCACCTGTATGTACGTTGTGTCCACTTTCAGGTGCCCCGTAATCATTGCTCCATATGTGCCATTGATGTGCTGCAGCAGCAGCTTTGACAGCTTGCCAGGTTTAGGGCATTCTGGCAGCCTAGCTGGCTTTGTCAGCGCTGGCACTTCAACTGTCTGCAGCAGCGTGAGGCACAGCAACTTGCCACTCTTCTCTGCGGCATATGAGTGGCGGAAACGGCAGAGGGGAGTAGCAGCTGTTCATGTTCGTCCTTCAACGCGTAACCTGTGCAGCCGCTCTGAAAGCTGCAATCAGGTAGCCTTGCGCATAACTTGATCGCTGCAAGGCACTTCAATGCGCAGCAGATGCAATGCTGTGCCCTCTCCCCAGTGCATCAACAGGCTGTTGACAACAGCAGCAGCAGCAGCAGCAGGAGCTTGTGGTGCCTCCCACCTGCGTTCACCAGCGCTGCTAGACTCGCGTGAATCTCGTCTCTGCTGCCGGTTGTAAACCTGTACCAGCATAAGCTATGAATAGGATGCATGGGATCTCTGGCTTGGGCCAGCACACACAGCAGACTTTATGCAAGTCACCCACGTGTCAGTCAGCGGACTGCAGGCTACCTCGTGTCCACATAAGAAGATCAATACAAAATAATAAAGCCATAATGTTCCTTGACGCATCTGTAAGCGGTGGTGTAAGGTACACGAGCAAGCACAACTCCCTGGCTGTACACTCGCTAAGCGTACAGGCGATCCGTCGTGTCGAGGGCAGGCGAGCAAGCTTTGCGCGTAGATCATTGTGTACTTGCAGATTTAAATTGAGTAGGTCGGTGCACATGGCAGAATATGCAGAACCCAGGCGTCCTAGGGTTTCACAACCAACACCAGCCTGAACACCACACACACTGTGCTGTCAAGCAAGCAGGTGTGCATGTCCCCAGCAACAGAGACACCTCCTCTACCAGTGTCGACTCCCTTGAACTTAACACACCATCATCGCCGCACTTGACACGTCAAAGTAGGGGCACTCCAGCAGGTGCAGGACAACTGCCAGCACCGCGAGACCTCACAGCTTTAAAAACCGACCTCACAGCCGACCTCACAGCCTAAACAGCATCCAGCATCACTTCTAGGACGAAACGGTGATGGGAAGTGTATACATAAGTACAGGTTGACAGCCTTGGCTCTGAAAGCCGATCAGCATTGTACAGGGTTGAACAACACACAGCTTGTAACAGCCACCACAATCCTAGTCTGGCCATGGTAACTTCCTATCAACACGGTCGTTCAACATGCATGTCACAGTGTCAAACAAGTACGTATCACCTTGCAGCCATGCTTCTCTGTTGTTGCTGCACTCTCAGCATCTCAAACAGCAACAGCACATCCAGTGGTGCCTGGCACGCAGCAGCACCGTCACGGAAACACAATAGCCAAGCACTCTACTGCTCTACTGCTGGCTGTTGTCAACAGTTGTTGGCGCCAGCGGCTGCCTGGCAGTAGCAGAACTCCTGCGGCTGCCTGCCCTAGCCAGCGCTGCAGCTGCAGCTGCTACACTGGCCTTGCCAGCTGCTGCCGGCGCTGCTGCTGCTGCCTTCTGTGCAACTGCATCCCCCTCTGCAGCACCCCTGCTGGTGTCCTCACCGCGCTCCCCAGCACCCTCATGCTCTTCTTCGCTGCCAGGTGCGCTGCTCTCCGACTCCTCATCTGTCTCATCATCATCATTGCCATCCTCACTGCTGCTGCTGCTGCTAGCTGCAGCTGCCTTAGATGCCCTGCCTGGTGGGCGCCGCTGTGCAGTTTTCGGAGCCGCAGCTGTGCCTGTCCTGCTGCCACCTGCAGCTGCCTTGCGTGTGGTACGTGGCGCAGCTGGCGTACTCAAGCCATCATCCACAGCAGCAGCAGCAGCAGTGCCAGGCATAGGCTTGAGCTCCCGCACACTCATCACCTGCATCTGCTCGATCATGCGGTCTAGCGCATCCTCTGAGAGCTGCTGCTGCTGCTGGCTGGCACTGCCAGCCTCCTGCAGCAGCCGCCCCAGCAGCAGCTGCACTGACGCGACCTCTTTTTTGAGTGTTGCGTCGCTGACAGCGAGCGCTAGTCTGTCGGTGAGGCGCCGCGTGCACTCAAAGTTGGACTGGCTGGGGTGGAGCGGCAGCTCACACACCACCTGCAGCAGCAAAACAGCAGCATCTGTTCAATGAACAACGCATGATGAACGGTGCACTTGTTGGGGTCTGGGCATGCTGCATGCACTCAAAGTTGGGCTGGCTGGGGTGCAGCGGCAGCTCACACACCACCTGCGGCAGCAGCAGCAGCATCTGCTCAATGAACAACGCATGATGCACAGTGCACTTGTCGGTGAGGCGCTGCATGCACTCAAAGTTGGGCTGGCTGGGGTGCAGCGGCAGCTCACACACCACCTGCGGCAGCAGCAGCAGCATCTGCTCAATGAACAACGCATGATGCACAGTGCACTTGTCGGTGAGGCGCTGCATGCACTCAAAGTTGGGCTGGCTGGGGTGCAGCGGCAGCTCACACACCACCTGCGGCAGCAGCAGCAGCATCTGCTCAATGAACAACGCATGATGCACAGTGCACTTGTCGGTGAGGCGCTGCATGCACTCAAAGTTGGGCTGGCTGGGGTGCAGCGGCAGCTCACACACCACCTGCAGCAGCAGCAGCAGCATCTGCTCAATGAACAACGCATGATGCACGGTGCACTTGTCGGTGAGGCGCTGCATGCACTCAAAGTTGGGCTGGCTGGGGTGCAGCGGCAGCTCACACACCACCTGCGGCAGCAGCAGCAGCAGCAGAACAGGCAGCATCTGTTTGTGATGCATGTTGGGGGCTGAAACCTGACCCCAGCGCAAGCCAGCAAGCTGGTAATCCGCTGATGGGACAAACCAGCTGCTCACTGTGACACTCGCCTTGAGCACAGCAGACATGCAGGGCTTGAACTTGGCTGGCTGCACCTTAGCTGCAAGCAGCGGGGCCTCACCCAGGTGCAGCACCAGGCTCTCATTGCAGCACATCCATTCACCTTCAGCACACATAGCACAGCGGCAGCAAAGACGAGCTGCCTTTTGCGGAGGACCTACGGCTTCTCACATACACATGCATGTCGTAGGCACACACTGGATCGTAAACCCCACAGATCAGAAGAGCAGAACACTTGCTCACTGTAACACGCACCTTGAGCACAGCGGACAGGTAGGGCTTGAACTTAGCTGGCTGCACCTTGGCTGCGATCAGCGGGGCCCCTGCCTCCACTTCACCCAACAGCTGCAGCGCCAAGCTGTCATAGCTGTCACCCAGCAGGCTCGCTGCGCCACCTGCATGCCGGCAAACAGCAGCAGGCGCATCTTGTCTGAACAATACACATTGTATGTGATGCAGAGCCACGGTAAAATAGTGTACTGGCACAACGCAGGTTTGAAGCCGCCCGTGTGCACGGTGCAGTCATTATGATACAAGCAGAGGAATCAGCTCCATCAAATGTGCTGAAAAAGCAGCGAGCCGTGCCGGTTACTGCCAGTGTAACCCCTGCTGCTGCTCTTACCTGCAGGCATCTGCTGCTGCTCTGCGTCCCCGCTGTCCGTTGCCTGCAGCAGCTGCAGCACATACTTCACAAGTAGCGCTGCCGGGTTCTTCTTGCTCACAACATGCAGCGCCTGCCGCGCAGCAGGTAATGCAGCCGCCACCAGCTGCAGCCGGAACTCCCCACTTGCCACAGTGAACACGTCAAAGAACACGCTCAGGCACTGCCGCAGCTCCATAGCAGCTTCTGTTGCAGGGTGGAACTGCAGCTGCAGCAGCAGCGCAAGCGCACGGCGCAGCAGCCGTGCCTGCTGCTGCCTGCTGTCTGGTGGGAACGGCACGACGCTTGCAGCAGCCAGCGCAGCTGCTGCCGCTGCCGGCGGTGGTGTGGCTGCGAGCTCTGCATCGTTGCCGCTGGGTGCTGCTGCTGCTGCAGGTGCTGCAGCTGGTGTGTAGTGCTCGTAGTGACGCAGCCATGCGCGCTGGTGCAGCAGCAGCTTGCACAGGGACTCTGCTGCAGCTGCCAGCAGCTCAGCTGTTGCAGCTGGCAGAGGTGCTTCCGCGGCTTTTGACGCTGATGTGGCCCTGCACATAGTAGTACAACCCAGAGCACTGTGAGCTATGTTTGTTGCATCGCTATGTATATCACAAGCTCGAATCACCTGTTTTGTGTTGTTGGCAGCATTATGCATCAAGCACAACCATCAGCATGCGGCCAGCAAGCATCCTTTGAAGTTGTGGCATCCAAGAACTTGAGGCGCACAGCGCGTACCACAAACCGCACCCACCTGCCGCAACGCTTGGGCTTTGCAGCTGGTGCCAGTGCAGCACAACCGTCAGCTTGCAGCCAGCAAGCATCTCACAGCTGTGGCATGCTACAAGCTGAGGCATACAGCACGCACAGCATAAACCACACCCACCTGCCGCCACACTTGAGCTTTGCAGCTGGTGCCTGTGCCTCTGCCAGCAGCACCTCTGCCTGCTCAATTAGAAGCTCAAGCAGGCCCCTCGACAGCCCAGCTGACAAGCCATCAGCAGCACCATCAACATCACCACTGCCGTCTGTAGCATCCTCTGCCTCTTGCCCTGCTGCTGCGGCTGCAGACGTACTTGCTGCAGCAGCTGCCCTAGGTCCCCGCAGCACTGCATCAATAGTAGCTGGCCTCAGCAGTAGCGCAAGGTCGATCAGCGCCCGTACTGCTGCTCGCTTGGTGGCATAGCAGCTGTCAGCGAGCAGCAGCGGGCCCAGCAGCTGCACTGCAGCAGTCACCAGCCATGGCCTGCTGGCACCAGCCATTGCATACAGCCCGATGCATTCCACTGCTCTGGCCCTGCAAGGACAGAAGGCAAGCAAGCAGAGACAGCAATTCACACAGTTTCTGTAAAGGGTGCTTCATATCGGCAGGCAGGCAACCATGATGAAAGACACCACCATCTTCCATATCAAGGAACGCCATGATACTGCACTACGCAAGGGAGGAATACCACTCACTCGCAGCTGTAGCATGCTGCAAAAGAAACAAGGGCCTACCTGATCTCTGGCTGCTCCTGCTTGAGTGCCAGCAGCAGCAGCGTCTCCCACAGGCTGTCAAAGCTGATCGCAGCGCCCTCATCAGGCACAGGCCGGCCACTGGGCAGCTGCTGCAGCAGCAGCTTGATGTAGGCCAGGCACTGCAGCACCAGGCTCGGCTCAGCCACACACACTGCAGAACAGGCAGCACAGCATGTGGCGGTTACCGAGCTACATAAACATTTGCTGCCTTGCTCCTTTGCCAATTGCATGCTGAGGACTGTCACTGGAGTTTAAATTGCGTATATTACACACTAATTTGCTATGCAAGTTGCTGCCTTGTGCATTGCATGCTGAGGACTGTTAATAAAGTTTGAGGTCGGTGTCTCTGCAACCTGGCAAGCAACGTCAGGACAGTGCTACCCCCATTGCAGCCCCGCCCCCCCCCTGTGATTGCAGCAGCAGCAGCACCTGCCTCACTGCCAGGCTTTGCCAGCAGTCCTGCAACAGCCGCCAGCGGTGCAATGCCGTCCAACATTGCTACCGTGAACTCCGCACCGGCGCCTTTCACTGCCAGCACTAGCTGCGTCACAGCAGCTTCAAACAAGCCCTCTCCACCGTTGCCTGCTAGCTGCAGGCCTGCAGAGGCGTCTGCTGCGTCATCATCTTCTGACATGGCCGCACCCTCCTGCTCTGCTTCTGACTGGGGATCTAGCCCGATCAGCTGCTGCAGGTAGGGCCCTGCCATGCTGCGGCTTGCTGCATCTGTCCATTCCTGCAAGGTGCAGCCGCAAGTAATATGGTCATACGCGAGGAACCACTTCATCTCAATCTAGGTATGCTTACAGCATTGCAAACGCATGTCTGTTATATAGTCAGAATGACATGGTGCTTCCTGCAAGGCCTCTAGCTGATGTGCACAAAACAGTCAACCCTCAAACCAGTGCAGTGCAATTAGCTTCGTTAAGCCTCTCACCACGCAGGTTGCAGCGATCATCATCAGCTGCGCTGCCGCAAAGCGCGCAGCAGGCCCTGCAGCAGCATGCTGCATCACCAGGCCCAGCAGCTGGTCCGCAGACTCCGGCAACGCACGCTCAAGCACCTGCAGAGCAGAAGCAGCAGCAGCAGCGTGCAGATGAGGCCTGCCTAGGGACTACTAGACTACACATGACCAGCTGGCATATCAGCAGATATAGTGTTGATGAGATAGAGCATGTTTTGACATGTATAACAGCTAATGAATATGGCCCCACAACATGAGCGCCCAGAATGCAATGCTCTAGCTTGGCAACCCTCAATCGTCCGCCACATCGTGTGCATCTGTGTTGAGTCCGAGAGTCATACCTCATGGCGCTCTGCTGCTACTGCTGCCTGCACTGCAGCCCTTGCGCCACCCGTTGCTGCAGCGGTCAGGCCCTTGCTGATGGCATCACTGCGCAGCCACTCACACAGGCAGCGCCTGCAGCGGCAAGCAGACAGTTTAGCGGGAACCATGATTATTATTTGGGTTGATAATAGATGGTGTTGCCAAGCAGGCGGAACAGCCCAGGTTGCGGCGCAGGTGCAGCATTTCGCCCGCCGAGCTCTTTTGTAGTGCAACTTGCGGATGTGCAGTAGCTGCGTCAGAGCACCAGCAGGCGGAGACCACCGCCCCTCACATGCAGACCACCAGCTAATCGCAAGACAGCAAGCTGCAAGTACATAAGCGCAAGGACTGTGCGCCATGGCGTGTATCGCACCACGCCATGCCCACTCACCACATGAGAGCCTCATGCGGCGTCAACAGCTGCCTCGAGAGGCCCTGCTGCTGCTGCTCTGCAAGTATCCGCAGGCCCACTAGCGCTCCCGGCTGCTGTGCTGCAGCAGGGCTGCCGCCAGCAGCATCAACGTAGCCAGTGACACCGCTGCTGCCGCCAATGCTGCCGCTGTTGATAAGACTCTCCACAGCAAGCGCAGCTGCCTCTGCAGTCACAAACAGGCACACACAACAGCAAGCATATCAGGCACCGTGAGATGCTGTAGTGGGTTCCAGTGCACTGCTGCTGGTACCAATGTGGCAATCTCGCCAGCGCCAACTCATGCCACTCACAGGCAAAGAGCTTCAACAGCACAGCTGCTGCAGCTGACCATTCAAGTTCATTTGTGCCACTTCTGAAATTGCTCCTTTCACTTGCAACGCATGCTGGTTGTCACCTGTGTACGTCTCTACATCCAGCAGCTGCAGCAGCTGCAGTGGGTCACCACCGCAGTCTTGAGCTAGCCAGTGAGCCAGCATCTTGGCAGCAGCATCAGCCACAGCAGCATCCCTGTCCTGCAGCAGCTGCTGGATGACCTCTGCACGCTGCTTGATACTGCATGCAAGAAGGCGCAGCAGGCGACTTGAGTGTAAAGCAAGATGTGTAAGTCTTAGTATGCCTAGCTGTGCACGACCTGCCGCTGTTGCAGGTTCCGGGCCAGTCTGGCTGGTGCACCAGCGCTGCAGTAGTGCACTGGCTTTCCTTTCACATGTTGCTTCATCATAGCGCAGCTCACTGCAATAGCTTGGTTAGCAAAGGTTGGCGGCAAAGCATGCCAAGCACACTTGCCTCAAGGCAGCCAGAGAAAATACATTGTAAGATCTGCCGGCTCTCAGGTGATCCCTAGTCCAACACGGCAGATGCTGAAAACATAATATAATACCTGAGCAGCTTCACAGGCAGGCCCTTCAGCCGCAGCACCAGTGCTTTGCGTACAAGCGGGTTGACATCGCGCGTGCGCTCCAGCAGTACCGGCAGGCTGGCAGCATCTAGCGGCAGGCTCTGCACCACTGCGATGCGCACGTCCTTGCTTTTGTCTGTGTCAAGCAGCTGCAGCATTGACTCCACAACAGCCTGGCCATCCTGCAAGAAGATAACATGTGCACAGCCAGCACTTGGATTAGTGGCTGAGCTGCAGACATCAACATGGTACGTGGCAGCACATGCTATACCTACAGCAACAACTATCCACCGTCTGCAGCTGCTGAAGTTGTGAAAGCATTCACCCAAATCGGGATTAAGCACTTGTTGCACGAATGCAAATGTGACAAGAAGCTGCGTTGTTCCTTGCTGGCTCGCCCACCTCATCTTCTGACACAAGGTGGCTGGCTGCCTTGCATGCCTCAGCACGCACAGCAGACTGCTTGTCATGCAGCCGTTCCTGCAAGCTGTCCCTCAGCAGCTGTGCAACTGAGTCCTCCAGCAGCAGGCTTGCAGGAACACCAGCTAGAAGCTGCTGCAGCAGCTGCGCGCTACGGTAGCGTACTGCCTTGTCGAGGGCCGACAGGTGTCCTGCAAGGTGTGAGAGCAACTCCTCCACGACAGCTGCTGCTGCCTCGTTATCAGCTGGTGTTTTGGCAGCGAACGCGCCGAAGAAGCGCATGCAGCGCTCCACGTATGTAGACTTCTGTGTGTGGCAAGCAGCAGCAGTGCGAGATGAACGCAAAAGTATATGCTTGGCCCCAGCATTGATAGAATATATATAGTATCATGTATTGACCAGTCATTATGTGTGATGCTTGAGCATGTCAGAGGATTGATGTACTTTCAATTCCGAGCACAGCACGAGGGACAAACAACCCAGCATGAACATCACAAACTCAGCACAGGCAGCAGGATGTGCATGACCCCTACCTGCCCAAGAGTGATCAGGAAGTCCACACATCTGCGAAGCTCCTCATACGTGCCATCAGGGTCCGCCACTGCAAGCTTCCACAGGTTGCTGGCACACCTCTCTGCAGCAGCTGCACTCTCCTGAGCGCTGTTCAGCAGCTGGCCCACGCTAGCTGACGGTGGCATGCTGTCACTATCACCCAGCCCCTAGATATGACCCAGACGGAAAGTGGTGACTGAGCAGAACACGGAACAGCTTGGCAGCACTCTCCCAGCAAGGCAACTACATGTTGCAAAGCGCGCTTATGGACAAACGATGTAGCATAGCCAAGAGCATCGTTAGGTGTGATTTGAGCTGAAACAACCGAGCCACGTCAAGCTGCTGCGATTCAAAATGGCATCGACTTGTTATGCCTGCTAAAGTGGCTTGCGGACGACAGGCACGCAGATCTGCAAGTAGCTTGAACGCATTGAACGATTGAACCTGCGGAAACCTCGCCATGGCATGCTTGGCATGAAACCTGCCAAGCGAAAGGTGTCACTTCGCCTGGTGTGAACGTCTGAACCCGGTGAGCGCATCAAAGCTTTGCATAGTAGTCACTGGCTCGCACACTTTTTCAGCTTCGGCCAGCAGGCCATTCCTGTCTGTAGTGATCGGACACAGACTGGCCAACGCTGTGCTAGCAAACTAGGGCAGCATGGCTCTGCGCCAGGCAGCAGGTGGTCTGCTGAAGCAGCTAGCAGCAGCGCCTCTGGAGCTAGGTGGCAGTGCCATACAGCAGCAGGCGACTCTGCTCGGGTGCGCTCGCCGTAGCAGCGCCTTCGCACTTTATTGCTGATAGAGGGTAGTATATTCACCAAAACGCGCCTGATCGTCGCTCACAGCAACAGTAGCAGCACTGGCAGGTTGCTCAGATCCCTCCTGGTGCCTGTACGCAGGTCTGAGGCTGTTGCCGGCGTTCGTCATGCCTCAAACCAAGCAGGTGAGTTGTCTGCATTTTGCCGTGCTGGTGCTGCCTGTGCTTGTGGCTGTCAGAGCATACACGCCCAATCTGCTGCTGCAGCTGTTGCCAGGACATGCACTGCACTTGTAGTCAGTTTCTGAGCTTGTCGTCAACCTGACTTGCGCACTCCTGGTGTGGTTACTGCAACTGTCTTGTTAAACTTGCAACGAGCAGTCAAGCAGCGTATCAGGGCCATCAAGAACATCGGGAAGATCACAAAAGCCATGAAGATGGTTGCCGCATCTAAGATGCGCAACGCACAGTCAGCAGTTGAAAACAGCAGGGGCATGGTGGAGCCTTTCGTGCGCATCTTTGGTGATTTCCCAGGTGGGACGCAGCTGTAGCATATGTGCTAGGTCGGCAGCAGCAGCGGCTACTGTCACACTAGCAGCAGCATCAGCGGCAGACACAGCGAGTGCTCTCAGGTGCAGCACGGCAGTAGCCTGCAGTAGAATACGCTGGGCCAGGACCAGCATGTATGGTCAGTTGCAGCCGGCAGCACCAGCGCCAGCAGCACTTTCAGCAGCCCCTGAGCAGCAGCAGCAGCAGCTGATGTGCATACCAATCAAGGAAGCACTGGAGGCGTGCAGCAGCAGGTCACGGGCTCGGAACCAGCACACATATGATGGGTTGGCAACAGCAGTGTTGCAGCCTTGCGCGTCGTACGTGAGCGGCATGCTCTGCGCATCAGCAGCAACAGCAACAGCGTGGATTTTACTGCTTTGTGACAAGGCGAGCAGCGCGCTGGGCAGCTTTAGGAGTCGTACATGCTGACTACTTGCGTAACAGCAGCTTCAGCACTCGCAGTTGTGCTCCTCAGCTCTTGTTGGCATGCAAAGGTGGCGATAGCTGGCGACAAACAGGCAACAGCCGAGCGGCAGATGCAGAGTTGTTACTTGGCGAGCAGCTGCAGGACTAGCTTGACAGATGTTGGATACACACCGCGGCGTGTAGCAGTGCCAGCACCGCAGCACAACAACAACAACATGCAGCAGAGCAGCAACACTCAATAGCTCCAGCAGCGTTGCTGACAATGTCATATGCAAGCAGATGCTGCACTGGGGGAAGCAGTGGTAGCATGTGCAGCAGCTGCTGGGTGTTGGGTTGACATTGCACACCACAGTAGGCATGTGATAACCATCACGACATCTGTGACTAGTGCAGCAGCAGCAGCAGTTGCACAGCAACAATGCCATGCACTGCAGGTTGTGTGTCTGCAGCTTGCTGTTTTGCACGCAGCGTGTTGCAAGCTCTTCATGCCGAAGTCCGTACTTCACCGTCTACTTGCAGTCTTATACACTGCCTTGCTTTCTGCTGCTGTGCTGTCTGTGGACCTCTGCTGTTGTCTGTGCTGCAGCCATTGACCCACCAAAGACCATCACAGTGGCTGTCACCTCGGACAAGGGCCTGTGCGGTGGCCTCAACAGCAACATCACAAAGTACACAAAGGCGCTGATGCAGATGTACAAGGGCAGCGGTGAGTGAAGCGCTGACAACACCAGTGATGATTACCCGCTGGGGTTCAGAGCTTACACTGAATTGACTAAAAGAGGTTCAGGAAACAGTGGCAGCAGCACCAAGTATACAAAGGCGCTGGTGCAGATGTGACGCACGGGCGGGAGTCATTGCACATGCTGCTGCGCACACAGTGTGTAGCTACGCAGGTTGGACACAGCAGCAAGGTCACTATGTACACCAAGGGGCTCATGCAGATGTACAAGGCAGCCATACGAAACTGCTGGTGCTGTTGCCCTCCACAGTCTCCAGCAGTTGTGCTGATGCGCACACAAAACAGATAAAACAGATCAACAGATAACCAAGCCTGCCTTGCACTCATCCTGCTGCTGCTGCTGCTGCTGGCGCTGTTGCCGTTTTGCTACGCCAGATGCTGCTGGCGAGGGTGACAAGCTGTCGCTGGTGACCATCGGTGACAAGGGCCGCGCGCAGCTGCAGCGTGTGGCGCCTGAGAAGATCAAGCTCAGCATCCAGGACACCTACAAGGACAAGGTCACCTTCAGCCAGGTGCGTTACTTTACTAGTTACTGAGTTCCTTAACACTTCCGAAGCAGGATATAGGTCAAACTGTGGTCAGTGTGGGGCATTCGGCTGATGTATGCGCCTTGAAACGATCAAGGACACCACCATGGTCTTTGTCAGCCAGCTGCTTTATGCAAAGCAGCTAATCTACATGTCCGAGATTGTGCCACATATGGCACCTATACGTAAAACGGTTTGAGCATCCAGAACAACAGAGGCACTGTCAATTTGGTGTAACCAGACTGCTTTGCATTGCTGCTGCCTGTGATCTGCTGTGCAGGCATCGCTGATTGCCGAGGAGGTGTGCTGCACTATCAGACTGCTGCTAAGCCGGTTATGACCGGACTGCTGTGCCTTGCTGCTGCTGCTGCTGCTGCCTGATGTTGTGTGCAGGCGTCGCTGGTTGCTGAGGAGGTGCTGCGGGAGGGTGGCGATGCCGTGCGTGTGGTGTTCAACAAGTTCCACTCCGCGATCAGCTTCAAGCCCACCATGGCCACAGTGCTCAACGCAGAGACGCTGGAGTCGCAGCTGGCTGGGGAGCAGGGCAGCAAGCTTGACGTGTACGAGATGGAGGTGGCCAACGAGCGGGGAGACGCGCTGCAGGACCTGGCTGAGTTCAACCTGGCAGTGGTGAGCAGGACCTGGTGCCCTCATGCCTCAGCACATAGTGCCGGCCTTTGTTGTTTGCGGGGCACAGGGTACAGGACAGGGTTCTGTTCGGTGTTTGTGTGCTAGAAGTAATGGCACGAGTTTCAAAACCAAGGCCAGCCTTTGCATCACTTGAGGCACAGAGCAGAGGACAGAGTCATGTTCTGTTGTTTGGGCGCTGGAAATTTTGCATCAGCTGCTTGAGGCTGCTAGGAAGAGGGAATGCATGTAAGTTGCATGTTGAAGGGTGCGTCATCGTGTCTAAGCATCAGGTATCTCATCATGCTCTTGCACTGTGGCTCAACACTGCAGACGCTGTACAACGCCATGCTGGAGAACAACTGCAGCGAGCACGCGTCGCGTATGTCTGCCATGGAGAACTCGAGCAAGTCTGCAGGAGAGATCCTGGAGCGGCTCACGCTGCAGTACAACCGCGACCGCCAGGCAACCATCACCAACGAGCTCATTGAGATTATCTCAGGAGCAGCAGCGCTTGAGGAGTCCGGCTAAGCAGTTTGGGGATTGGCAGTTGCTGGAGAGGTGCAGTAACAGACTTGAGTGGTTGCATGTCGGCATGTCAGCGGCGGGCTTTGATGCGGCTGTGGCAGTGCGTTCGACTAGAGGCTGGCACTGCCGCAGTTGCTCCTGTACTGCTGATGATATGTTGTAGGTGGCGGTGGTTTCGGAAGGGTTCAGGGTCTTGTTCGCAGCGCAAAGTTGTGTGGGTGGCAGGGTCGGGCGAGCATGCTAGGTAGGTGTGGTGGCATGGCCTGTTGAAACTGGCCAGTCGTCCCCCGAGTTTAACAACATGAGCTCAGTGTAACGTGGCTTTGTGTCTCTCTGGCTTCTGCGGTTCTGATTCCTTTCACTGTGGTCTTAGCAGTTGAGCAGTTGAAAGCAGTTCTGAACAGCTTGCTTGATGTGCATTGCATGATGCGCCTGATCATCGAAGTTGGGGAACAGACCGTCGTAAGCATTAGGCGGCAGCTGCCCGTACACATGTGGAGAGCTACGGCTCGATCCAGTACCGGCCACGAGGCGCGATGTCTGGTGATGTTGGGCAAGGCAGCAGTACAGGTCAATCAAGACGACATCTGTTGAAATGGCACAAGCAACTTTGATAGATCTTTTCAAACATCGTTCGACTTTGTTACACGACTTAAGAGCGTGGCTCCAACTTGGTGGGCGGTGTTGGACCAAATGCAGATGTGCTGCATCTGGAGCTTTTGCTGTTCCGAATGAAAATTACAACCAGTAGAAAGTTATTGGTGATATCGTCTTGGGCATGCCTCACAAGATCTAGATAACAACTTGCAAGTGACAATTGCTGCTTCGCCAAGCAGAACGCCCAGCTGTTCCGATTATCAGTCGCGTTCATGATTGCATGCGTGTAAACTGAACATGCGGAAGTAAGAGCCACAGTGCGTGTCACCTGACCACAAAAAGTCAGGATGAGGGCCAACATGGCCTTGCAGCAGCAATGTAGCAGCAGACATGTTAGCAGTAGGCATAGCATTTTAGTTGGACAGCGCGTGCCCGTTGCCAGCGTGGTGTCACGAGGCAGCAGCAGCACTCGCCAGCTAGTGTGCAATGCAGTGGCCGCAGACGTCACTGAGGCAGAAGCACGTGGTAAGTCAACATAACGCAGCAATCAGGATCTCGGGAATCAATAGGCGTGATGGCCTGACGTTGGCCGGTTTTGCAGCACAAGCAACCATGGAAGCCATGAAGTCCGTGGAGAATGTAGGCTTCGACTATGAGCGTAGCGGGCGTCTGGCGCGTGCTTTCCCCCTTACAGCAGTCATTGGTCAGGATTTGATCAAGCAGGCGCTGCTGCTTGGTGCTGTGGACACCCAGCTGGGTGGCATTGCCATTGCTGGCAGGAGGGGAACAGCAAAGTCAGTGATGGCACGCGGCCTGCATGCGCTGCTGCCACCCATCGAGGTGGTCGAGGGCAGCATCTGCAATGCTGACCCGGATGACCCTCGCGGCTGGGAGGTGAGCTGCACAGCAGCCAAAAGCAGCAGCGGCGCTGAATACATTGTATCCTTGCAACGTCATGTAGCCTGAATCCTGTGGCAGTAACAGCTTGTGGCATAGGATATCAGCAAACACCCTTGAGCTTGTTTCTAAATGCTTGTGGGCACGCAAGTGTCTTGTTAGTGACAGCGACTGCTGCTGCATGTAACGATATCAGGCCTGCCTGTCAGGCCGGGTGCAGTTGTGCTGGCATATGAAGAAAGCAGCAGCATGTACCTGCATGAGGCATAGAAGACTGCATGAGTCTGGACTTGCCGCATGCTGTGCGATGTGCTGTGCATGCTTGTAGGACGGCCTTGCAGAGAAGCTGCCGCAGATGCAGCACGGTCTCGTCACACATGCGTGTGCTGCTGCACAGCATTATTCCCTAGCTTGTTTATCAAACATCTTGCTGCCTGCTGTGCTGCATGTGTGCTTGCAGGACGGCCTTGCAGAGAAGCTGCCGCAAATGCAACACAGTCTTGTCACACATGCATGTGCAGCAGCACGTAGCTTCATACTAAACTTGCTGCCCGCTGTGCTGCGTATGTGCTTGCAGGACGGCCTTGCAGAGAAGCTGCCGCAGATGCAGCGGCGGCCTTGTAACACATGCCTGTGCTGCTGCACAGCATTATGCAGTAGCTTCATCAAACATCTTGCTGCCTGCTGTGCTGCGTGTATGCTTGCAGGACGGTCTTGCAGAGAAGCTGCCAGCTGGTGAGGTGGTGCGCAGGATCCGCGAGGCGCCGTTTGTGCAGATCCCTCTGGGTGTGACAGAGGACAGGCTGGTGGGCACAGTTGACATTGAGGCATCCATGAAGGTGAGAGGAAGCTGTGCAAAGCACCATAATAGTTGGTTTTGTGTGTGGGATAAGAAGGAGACCTTGCAACAACCACACTGGCTGGGGAAGCAGATTGAGCAATGAGTTGAATTGTGTCCTCACGTGCTTTGAGTATTGCATGGGGGTGGCTGCAGGGGCCGTTGTGGCTTGACTAGCAGCAGCTTTGATAGGCAGGCTGCATCAGGCTCAGGCTGACCGTTCTGCGACACGCATGGGTGTTAATACAGCTTGCTGCATGCTTGTCATGCGTGCACCATGTGTTGCAGCCTGCTGACTGGGGCGCGCTGTTTCTTGACAACTGCGCACGGCATGCTGCATAACAACTGTCATTCCAGCTACGTCCTGTTACGACCGAACAGGAGGGCAACACGGTGTTACAGCCTGGTCTGCTGGCTGAGGCCCACTGGGCACCATGCCACCACAGCAACAGAACCCTTCTTATGCTTATATGAAGATATTCTCCTCTCATTCTGTTCGGCTTGCAGGAGGGCAAGACGGTGTTCCAGCCTGGCCTGCTGGCTGAGGCTCACCGCGGCATCCTGTACGTTGATGAGGTCAACCTGCTTGACGACGGCATTGCCAACCTGCTGCTGGGCATCCTGTCTGATGGCGTGAACACAGTGGAGCGCGAGGGCATCAGCATCAGCCACCCGTGAGTTGAAAAGTAGTGTGCTGCTGGGATCGCACAACCCAGTGTTTTGTGTACAGTGTGGATTCTGTGGGGTTCGAATTCTCTGATGGGGTGAACAGAAAGAAGCGCGAGGGCATTAGCACCAGAGCGGAGGGTGATTGTGTGGGGTGTGATGAGAAGCTGAGAAACACCATGAAATCTTTGGCTTGTGTATGCTGATGCTGCTTGCGACCGCTGCTGGGAAATGCATTGCCACAATCACTGCAGTGGTTGCCCGGTGTGTCTAGCCAACTAGGCATGCGTGCATGTAGGCAGGCAGGCATGCGTGCAACACGTGCATGGGGCGTCGCCCATCGACTACACTGTGGTCTTGCCGTCAACTAGTGCAACCCCTCATCGCCACACCACGTAGCAACACACTTGACGGGCTCACTACCCCCCACCACATTTGACCTAATGCTGAGCATGCTTGATTGTGCTGACTCAATTTGCCATGTGTTTGACCATGGTTGACCATGTTTGACCATGTTTGACCATGCAGATGCCGCCCGCTGCTGATTGCCACATACAACCCTGAGGAGGGCCCTCTGAGGGAGCACTTGCTGGACCGCATCGCAATCTGCCTGTCAGCAGACGTGCCAGGCAGCAGTGACGAGCGTGTGGCAGCAATTGACGCAGCAGTGCGCTTCCAGGTGGGTGCACCAGACGTAGCCTGAGCTGCAGCTTGCGTAGATTTGGCAGCACTCTGCCTGTCAGCAGATGTGCCAGGCAGCAGCGACGAGCGTGTGGCAGCAATTGACGCAGCAGTGCGCTTCCAGGTGGGTACATCAACAGTTACAGCCGCATGTGAATCCAGTCAACATGTTGGATGGTATCAGCAACAACGTAACCTGAGCTGCAGTTGCCGCCTGGATGTGGCATCAGTCTGCCGGTCAGCGGATGTGCCAGGCAGCAGTGACGAGCGTGCAGCCGCTATCAAGTGGGTGATCTGTCGCAGCTTCTGGTGTACTTGCCAGAATACAGTAGGTGCATGCCGCGTGGCAGCTGATGCTGCAGCAAGGTGCTTCTGGCTGAGTGTGGCCGTGCGCAGTGCACAGCCTGCACCTGACATAAGGCCACTGGCCAGGTGACGCCCAGTCTGACACGACATGCCTGACTGACTTTGTTGCGTGACCTGGGTGATGACAGAGTTGTGTCATGAGCCAGATCACTCGACGAATTCTGTCGGCCATGTTGTGTCAGATAGGTGTTCCTGGCCAGTGGCCGTATGTCGTTCTTACCAGTTATATCTGACTGGAAGCTGGCAGCACATGAGGAAGATGGTGGCAGATAGCTCTTTGCTATCTGTCCCTGTAGGCGTTGTAACAGTGGCCCTGTTGTTGCACTTCTGCTTGCAGGACTCTCCTGAGAAGGTGTTTGAGGAGACTCGCGAGCTGACTGATGGCCTCAACTCATCGGTGAGCCGCAGCCGCAGCAGCAGCATCAGCAGCAGCAGCTGCTGCCACAGGCAATGGTTCAAAATCAGCACCACTGCCACCACCAGCGGCAGCAGTAGCAGCAGCAGCCACGGCAAGGAGCCAGGTTTGCTGTAGTCTGCAGTCGCGATATGTCATGGACAAGCGCAGAGCCAGCTTGCAGGAACAAATACAGGAAGCAGCGGTGCAGCATTGCGGCCACTTTGCTGCATGGCCAGACCCTGATCACATCTGCATACATGCACCTCTTGCTTTGCATCTCCCAACAACAAGAGCATGCGTCCTGCTCTTTCAAAGCTACTACTCATGCTGACATTTTATGTTGTGTTGTCATGCTTTTAAACAACTGCCAGGTCATCCTTGCTCGTGAGTACCTGAAGGAGGTCAACATCAGCTCTGACCAGGTCAAGTACCTCGTGGAGGAGGCGCGCAGGGGTGGCGTGCAGGTGAGTTTGAACAGCAAAAGTAACAGTCATAGTGACGCTACGTCTTGGTTCAAGAACCAGTGCAGCTGGCACAAGCCATGGGGATGGTCAGAGCCAGCCACACGAAACAGCTGTGTTCCGCTCTACTGGTCAACACGTGCCGTGTCACAAATTTGACACAGCATGCTTTGGCTTCTTGTTCCTGCAGGGTCACCGTGCGGAGCTGTTTGCGGTGCGTGCCGCAATGGCAGCAGCAGCGCTGGAGGGCCGTGACAACGTGAACAAGGATGACCTGCGCCAGGCAGTCAACCTTGTCATCTTGCCGCGGTCAATCCTGCTGGACCAGCCTCCTCCAGAAGATGAGGGGCCCCCACCACCCCCTCCCCCTCCCCCTCCCCCCCAGGTAGGGCTTGGGGCTTAGCAGGGGTGCTTGGTATACCATGGTTTTGTGGGATCATGCCCTAGTGAGATGATGGTTTGAGCTGATGAGCTGCAGGCCAAGGACAGTATCAGATTCCCGCAGTGCTTGTAATTTCACATGGTCGTGCCGTAAACTTTGGTGCCTGCTTCAACCGGCTTTCCTGCTTGAGTGTACCTACTCCCTGTTGAAGCCTTTCGATCGATTCTGTTCACCTTGGTTGCTTGCAGGACAACATGGAGGACCAGGAGGAGGATCAGGATGAGGAAGACCAGGAGGAGGACAAGGACGAGGAGGAGGAGGACAAGCAGGTGTGATTTTCAAACTGCGTTACATTGTTACTTTGTGTGCTACCTGCAAAAGCAGCGTTGCTTGCACAGCCTGCAGTTGGTTGCCTAAGTTGCGTATACGGGAAATCTCAGTGGACGCGCGCCGTGCTTGCAGCACCGCCCCTTTGCACTGCTCAATGCCACCAGGACTCATATGCGGTGCTGCCTGTTTGTTGTTGGCCCACTTCCCCCTTCCTGAACTTACACGGGTGTTAAGTACAAACACACCACGCGAAGCTCATTTGTTTATTCATTCATTGGCCCACTTGCAGGAGCCCGACCAGATCCCCGAGGAGTTCGTGTTTGAGGCTGAGGGCGTCATCCTGGACCCCAGCATCCTCATGTTTGCACAGCAGCAGCAGCGCGCGCAGGGCCGCAGCGGGCGCGCCAAGAGCCTCATCTTCAGCGACGACAGGGGCAGGTGAGCAGGGGACGGAAACGAGCTGGTATGCATACGTGGCATACCTCTGCGTGTTGGGGCTGTGTTTCAGCAGCACACATGGCTCACAAAGAGCCTCATCTTCAGCGACGACAGGCGCTGCTGTTTTAGTAGCACATCGTATGGCCAGCTGTTTGCAGGAGTGCTTGGACCACAAATTCTCAGCCCAGGCATCAGTCATTACTTGCCAGCTGGGAATTCAAGTTGAAGGCGCACAATGCTGTTGCTGAGTTCGACTTCCGTTGAACGCGACTTCCGTTGAACGCGCGTATGCATCAGATGCATCAGCCCATGTCTTCAAAGGAGGCAGGGTGCAGCATCTGATGCGTTTGCTTGCCAGCCCACTGCATTGGTTGACACACTGCTGATGTTGTGCATGCGTGGCTGCAGGTACATCAAGCCCATGATCCCCAAGGGTGACAGGGTGAAGCGGCTGGCAGTGGACGCGACACTGCGCGCAGCAGCGCCATTCCAGCGGGTGAGTGTGCAGCTGTGCAGTCGATGAAGCAGTAGAAGTGAGGTAGCGAGGATACATCGCACACGGCACAAGCAGTATAACCTGCAGCATTGCCGTGGCGGTACATAGCTTTCGTTGACTTTCCACACCGCAGCGCCTTGTGTATGTTGGGAGACCATCCTGTGCACAACACAATTCAGCATGCCCACTAACTCTGTTGTTACTGATTCCTCTTTGTCTGGTGTGGTCGTGCAGATCCGCCGCCAGGAGGCTATCGACAAGGGCACAGCGCAGCGCCGCGTGTATGTCGAGACGCCAGATATTTCAAACACCTCAACATTCCCGCTGACATATTGACGACCTCTGTTGATCTGCTTGTCTTTTTTGTCTGGTGAGGCCGTGCAGATCCGCCGCCAGGAGGCAATCGACAAGGGCACCGCGCAGCGCCGCGTGTATGTCGAGAAGCCATATGTCCCCAGCACCTGAACATTCCCGCTAACCTTTATTGATTCCTCGCTATCTTTTTGATGTGCAGATCCGCCGCCAGGAGGCCATCAACAGGGGCACAGCGCAGCGCAGCGTGTATGTCGAGAAGCCTGACATGCGCAGCAAGAAGCTTGCACGCCCGCTAACTCTACTACTTTCTTGCTGTGTCCCAAATCCCTGAACACTCCCGCTAACCTTTATTGATTCCTCGCTGTTTTCTTGCTTTGCAGATTCGCCGCCAGGAGGCAATTGACAAGGGCACCGCGCAGCGCCGCGTGTATGTAGAGAAGCCCGACATGCGCAGCAAGAAGCTTGCGCGCAAGGCTGGCGCGCTGGTGCTGTTTGTGGTGGACGCCAGCGGCAGCATGGCGCTCAACCGCATGAGCGCAGCAAAGGGCGCGTGCATGCGGCTGCTGACGGAGAGCTACACAAGCAGAGACCAGGTGCGTGCGACTGCGCTGGTTTTGGGCGTGCATGTTGATTGGTTGCGGGGTCTTTTAGTTGGCAGGAGAGACACGTGCATGAGCGCAGCAAAGGGCGCGTGCATGCGGCTGCTGACAGAGAGCTACACCAGCAGAGGCCAGGTGCGTGCGTGTGCGGCGCTGGTGGATTCTTGCGTGTTATTGGGGCATTTGGTTTGCAGGCGAGACATGCCTTGATATCAACTTTCGCAGGTTGAGCGGATCTGTCTGCTGTACTCCTTGTGCCCATACGCGCCTTATACGTGCCTCGGCAGCAAGGCTGAGGTGCTGCTGCCAGTCTTCTGTCAAGCAACCCTCTTATAGAAAGAAATGCCTGGCGACTGCATTCCCATTGTAGGTGTGCCTGATCCCCTTCTACGGCAGCAAGGCTGAGGTGCTGCTGCCACTCTTCTGTTTTGTAAACCTCCCCCCCCCCAACAACCCCTCCGACTGCTTGCTGTTGCGCCACCTTGCTGCTGTAGGTGTGCTTGATCCCCTTCTACGGCAGCAAGGCTGAGGTGCTGCTGCCGCCCAGCAAGTCCATCAGCATGGCCCGCAAGCGCCTCGACCAGCTGCCATGCGGAGGAGGCAGCCCGCTGGCTCACGGCATCTCAACAGCAGTGCGCACAGCCATCCAGGTACGTGTGTCTTGTCACGTCATGTTGTGTGTGTGTCAATGTCAGGTAGTAGCATTTGGGTTCACCGTGCCATGAACAGAAGCAGGCAGCCCGCTTGCTCACGGCATCCCCACAGCAGTGCGCACAGCCATCCAGGTACGTGTGTATACGTGTGGTATGATTGAATCCGGGCAGTAGCATGGGGTTGACCGTGCAGTGGAAAGCAGCAGGCAGCCTGCTTGCTCGTGGCATCTCAACGGCAGTGCGCACAGCCATCCAGGTACGTTTGTGTACACGTGTGGCATGAGTGATCTCAGATCTGAGGTAGTAGCATTGGGATCACCGTGCCATGAACAGAAGCAGGCAGCCCGCTTGCTCACGGCATTTTCAACAGCAGTGCGCACAGCCATCCAGGTACGTGTGTATACGTGTGGTATGATTGAATCCGGGCAGTAGCATGGGGTTGACCGTGCAGTGGAAAGCAGCAGGCAGCCTGCTTGCTCGTGGCATCTCAACGGCAGTGCGCACAGCCATCCAGGTACGTTTGTGTACACGTGTGGCATGAGTGATCTCAGATCTGAGGTAGTAGCATTGGGATCACCGTGCCATGAACAGAAGCAGGCAGCCCGCTTGCTCACGGCATTTTCAACAGCAGTGCGCACAGCCATCCAGGTACGTGTGTATACGTGTGGTATGATTGAATCCGGGCAGTAGCATGGGGTTGACCGTGCAGTGGAAAGCAGCAGGCAGCCTGCTTGCTCGTGGCATCTCAACGGCAGTGCGCACAGCCATCCAGGTACGTTTGTGTACACGTGTGGCATGAGTGATCTCAGATCTGAGGTAGTAGCATTGGGATCACCGTGCCATGAACAGAAGCAGGCAGCCCGCTTGCTCACGGCATTTTCAACAGCAGTGCGCACAGCCATCCAGGTACATATGGCTTGAGTGACCTCAGGTAGTAGCATAAGGGTTACCGTGCACAAAAATGGGAAGAGGCAGCTCGATTGCTCACGGCACCTCAGCAGCAGTGCGCACAGCCATCTAGTTACAGTCCTGACGCATGCCTATTGAGAGAGCAGGCTGCAGAGTGATGCAGCAGAGTGGTGCTTTGGGCCGAGTACTTGGTGCTGTTGAGCATAATGTTGACGTATGTTCACTGCACTGCTTGTGATCGGTGTTGCAGGCGCAGCAGAGCGGTGACGTGGGGCGTGTCATGATGGTGCTCATCACTGACGGCCGCGCAAACGTCACATTGGCAAAGAGTAACGAGGACCCTGCAGCACTGGACCCAGAGGCACCCAAGCCCACAGCAGATGAGCTGAAGGTGCGTTACATGACATGTTATGGATTAGAATATAGATATATATGAATTCCACGCGTAACAGGAACCATTAAGTAAGTAAGTAAGTAAGAAGTCAAAACCGAGTCCGCTCTTTTGCCCGCTCTGGTGTTCATCTTGCAGGATGAGGTGCTAGACATGCCCAATGAAGTGCACTGCGGAATTGTCGTCGCAGAAAAGATTGACGTTGATTGCTCGAATCTCAACACTGATTACTGATACCCATATGTATTTCTGCCGCCTGCTGCAGGATGAGGTGCTCGACATGGCCAAGAAGTGCATGGCAAACGGCATCCAGATGCTTGTCATCGGTAAGCCATACAAACTGCAGCTCAGCACATGCACAGCAAACAGAGCAACATACTGCAAGCTGCCACAGCGCAGTACGGTAGAGATTGCATGCCGTCCTGCACCCCTATCGTCAGTCAGACGCCACAACATGCATGTGCGTCGCCACAACATGTGCAGCCGCCGTTCTTGAAGATAGCCGAGCGCTTTCGCACTGGTGTTGCTACGTACTGCTGCCAGCGAGCCTGGTTGCTTGTGTCTGTTCCCTGACAGAGCACTACACTGCCACCTGCAATTGTTGCTTGTGCTGTTCCTGCAGACACTGAGAACAAGTTTGTCAGCACTGGGTTTGCGGAGGAGATCTCAAAGGCAGCAGGAGGTGAGCAATGCTGCCAACTACCATCGCCAACTATCTTGCATATCAGCCACATGCACAGCAGCATGCGACAGATACAGCAGTTGCAGCTAGAGCACGTACAGCAGCTAGCAGCAGGGCTGCAAACCTTCCTGCAGTCGTACCTGCTGTGCTATAGCTGCCAGGTGGTATATCAACCTCTCTAGTGAGTGCTGTGGTGCGACACCAACTCAGTGCGTCATGGTTTATGCTATCAAAACTAACAACCAATAGCCAAAATCTGTGTGTGCTTGCAGGCAAGTACTACTACCTGCCCAACGCCAGCGACGCAGCCATTGCAGCAGCAGCCTCCAGCGCCATGGCAGCAGCACGGGCGGGCTAAACGCTGCTGGTCAACCCTTGGTCAAACTTCAAAGCTTGGCGGTGTAGGGCTTCGCAGGATGTGTGCATGCAGGGTGTAGGGTGTAGGGCATAGGCGGGTTGTGTGGGCTGCAGCAGCAGCTGGTCAGCTATATACAAGCTGCTGTTGACTAGCAGGCAGGGTTGTGACGCAAGGAGTGTGTGTGAGAGTGTGGAGAGGTGCTGACTGTGTGTATGAGGGTTCCTTGAATGGGTTTGACTGGTGTCTTGGTTGGCAAGTCATCTTGCATGTTTGTGCTAGTTGTGGCGAAGATGGTGATACGCACCTGTTATATGGGCACGCTGCAGGCAGACTTGCAACATCTCATTTTGCACAGGTCTGGGTTGCCAGTGCAATGTGTTCCATTGCCATGTGTACCGGACACAAGGCCTGCAATGTGGTGGTGTTATGTTGTACTGTTGTGCCCAACTGCAGCACGGCCTGTACCTTGAGTTGGCAGGCAGAACAGCGGTGCAATGTGCCTGGTAATGCTCTTTCTTCTCAACTGTCAGCCTGATCCAACGTTGCCACGTGTGGTTTCAAACGGTTCCGACCAAATGGATACGAGGAACTGAAAGCAGCCGCTTTTCAGCAGAAAACACAGGCAGAGACAGCAAGCAGAGACACCCCTGAGGTCGTTACCGTGCCACCCCACAACACACTGCTAGACTAGCAGCAGGGTGCTGCTGCTTTTCACAATTTCACATTCGATGGCTGGCTGTTCTGTGGCAGTGCAGGCTCAACAGCATGCAGGTCCTTTTCTCTGCTGGCCATTTCTGCGATGGCTTTGCTCACAGGCCACTCATATATCCGCACTAATGCTTCGTTCGAAGTGTTTGAACAGTTTCAGGCCTGCGCGTGCCTGCCAGCACCCTGCTGCAGCACAGTGCAGTAATGCGCACATGTTGGCACAGCAGCAGTGACAACATATGTGAACAATGATACTAAGAAACAACGTGCGTGTTTCGTATAATCGAGAGTAAATCCCGGCGTCTGACGCTGCTCGGCAACCAAAAACAGTAGGCGGGAGCCTCTTCGCGCCCAGACGACGTCGCTGCAATTGAACAAGTCTCAGGAGCCATTGTCTGCTCCATGATGATTCTTGCAGCAAACACGACTGCTACTCAACTCAGGCCGACTCAACTCACTGGCAGCTGAGCAGGCGTGAGGTCTGGCAGCATTTCTCCAAAATGTCCACTCTGTGCCTACATAAGCCGCGAGCAGAGCACCAATTCTTTACCAAACATTTGGCATTAAAGCTTTTTGAAGCCTTGCGACCTTCAACGTTCTCTTTCAACAAGATGACGTCCATCCTGGTCTTTGTCGTTGACGTCATTGTCTATTGGAGCTGGCTGGCATGCACCATGCCTGCTACCTTGTGCTGGCGCTGCCTGACAACCTGTGTCTGGGCCAGCCTGGCCACCACCTACTACGCCATGTGCGTTCCCTGGTGCATCCTGCACCTGGCCATCTACATCCCCAAGCACCAGGCGACCCTGTCCTCTGGGTCTCGCCCCTTGAAGCGGCCCTCCTCCCTGCCTGCTGCCCCCTCCCTGGCGGGCAATGACACCCCACATGCTGCTGCCCCTCGCTGCCTGCTGCCCCGGTGGCAGCGCAGCAGGAGCATGACAAGATTGATGTCATTGCTGTCACCACCAGCACCGACAACAGCAGCCCTACAAAAGCCAAAGCGGGGGCCATTGCAGGCCGTGCTGCCCCCACCCGCAGTGATGACGGCCAGGGCCTGCAGGACACTACTGCTGCAGAGCCCCCCACCCCAACTGCTGCAGTGGCCCCCACCCCCACCGCCGCAGCAGCTGCAGGTCCCTCCAATGTGACTGCAGTGCCCCCCTCCGCCCCCACCGTGGCAGTGACTGCTGCCGCCACCCCACCTGCCACTGTGCAGCAGCCCGCACCGGCACCAAAGGCAGTCACATACAACTCATACACCCACTACGCCAAGAAAGACTATGTGTATGAGGAGCCAACAAACTACAACGCCTACTGGGCCATGCAGCACGAGGTTGTGGCGCGCTTCAACCAGCAGGCGCGCAGCCTAGGCCTGCACTGGTAGGGCAGGCCCATCCAGGGCAGGCCCTTGTCTGGCAGCCCCTCAAGGGGAGGCCCCAGTGACAAAACCACTGCAAGCGACAGATGAAGAGCGGGTGCCACAGCGACACGCAACCCACCCAAAACGGTGTTTCTCAACACCACCAACTCACTGGAAAGCTGCAACTTGGTCCCCTGCACAGCAGCTGCTGAACATACACGAGCTGACACGTCCTGACCAACAGCATACCTTGATAGATCATCGGATGCTGATGTAAGGGGGTGGTGGTCAGTGGCCATACCCTGCACAGCCGGGTGCGAGTCCATCCCTCACATCCTGTTACTGTATTGGCGCTGCGCAATGCAACTCTACCATTACAGCTGCGGTGACGCGGTGCTCAGCCATCATGCTGTTCGCTGCTGCTTCACCGCTTTGCATGTCATCCATCGAATGATTTGCACATGTGCATTCAACAGCAACATGTGCACATCTGACATGGCATGTGCTGGTAAGTGCTAGAGAAGCGGCAATGGCTGTTGCAAAGTCACCCAAGTCAGCCAGCAGGATGGCTGTCTTGACAGCGTCGTGCAATGTACATTTGCCGCCATGGGCTGGCACTGCAAAGAAGACAGCAAGCCCTTCATCACCTGCAGCTGCTATTCCAGAGTGCAGTTACGCCAGGCTTCACAACTTAGCAATGCATTTGATCCTCACACGTGCGCATGGCAAACAGAGATAAGCACCAACCATAGAAGCAGCCACGCCGTTGACAGCTGCAGATTCGCCCATGTTAGCCAGAAGCATGGTTTTCTTTACCATAGTTTCGCACTCTGAGGATGGTGGCAGATGCTGCCTGCCTTGAGATATCGCCCTTCAGCTGTCCATGGTAACGTGATTGGCCTCTGGTCAATGCCAGAGTCAACATTTGATGGTGTTCCTGGAAGCCCTCTTTGCGAACGCCAGAGCTTGTGTTCAACTGCACTTGGTGAAATCAGGGCGTCCCAGCAGGTAGCCAGGATTTGTACTTGAATTTGAGGCAGTGACTGCTGCTGCTGCTGCCAGGTCAGAAAATACCTCGATGCGCACGCGCCTCATTGGTGCGAGCAAATCTTTCATATACGGTTAACTGGCTACTAAAGTATCGTGAATGGAGTCTGTGTCGATTCCCTGCGTGCGTTAGGGTACGGGACAAAAGGCATTGTGACTCGTCCCAACAGAGCACCAGTCAAGAAATGCAGTGCCGGTATTGATGGAACTAAACGCTTGAAGAAGTGTGGGTGGCAGCGCGGACTGTCTGCATTGCCGAATCCAGCACTACCGACCTTGTTCAAGAGGAATATGAGTTGATACGGGCACCAGACGACCGATCAGCGACATAGATAACCAATATGATGGCTCAAAAGTGTCACGGTATTCAGCAGAGGAGTTACGCAGCTCGCAGCAGCAGGCAGCAGCAGCTAAGGCACCTTGGGCCTTCTACTGTGCAGCAGTTCAGGGCCCCATGGCAGCCCCTGCAATCAAGCCCGCTGCAGCAGCGGCACGAGCAGATGCACATAGATCACTCGATGCAGCTTCACAGCATGCAGCAGCATACCAGCAGCGTCAGCAGACCGCTGCTGCAGCCGGGCGCAGCTGCACGCAGGTCGACAGCAGCAGCAGCTGCTGCAGGCGGGGCGTTTGGTGGAGCAGCAGCACAGGACGTTGACCAAAAGTCAGAGCTGTATAGCCTGATCCACTCAATACCGTACAGGCGACTGCTGCTGTGGGCTGGAGTTGCAGCAGTGGGGTGGCAGATGCATGACTTTTTCGGGGTAAGTCGAGGCGCTTGGCAGATCAGCAGGTTGATTTGCATGTTATACAGCTGCATGCATAGCTCAGTGTGTACACCACCTGCATGTGGCTGCTTGACAGCAGGCCTTGGTATAAAAAAGCAGCAATGCAGCTATTGCATGGACGCGTGTTGACTGACTGTACAGCAGATGGTGGTTCAAGCGCTGCTTTGCTGTGCTCTGCGCAGTGGGTTGTTAGTATGCAAGTACTTGAAACAGCTGCAGGCATGCATAGGGCTCACAGGCAGTTGTTGGCCACGTGCACTCAACAGCTGCAACAGCATTATGCACGGAATGCTCACGTAAAGTTAGCAGCGCAGCACAGCTGCCACTGCGCTTCAGCAATCGCCAAGCCTCCGCTGAGCGCATCTCTTTATTACTGCACAGCGCGCAGTACGCTTTTTCCAGAACACGCGATGCATCGTACCAGTGATGACGTCCGCAGTCAGACGAGTAGGACGTAGCCGCCGTGTCTCTGCATGTGCTACTTTGTGTGTCACTCTTCCTGCTCAGTCGAGGTATCATTGACTGCATAGATGCTGCGGCGATGCAGGCTCACTGATCCCACCAGGTAGCAGCAGCACTGTCAGAGTTTGACGCCATCGTTGCCACAATTGCTCAGCACACCTGTCTGTATAGCGCACATGCCTGGCTTGCAATTACCTTCTTCAACCCTGCAGCTGAGCGCTTTGCTTCAAAGCAACACATCCACATCGCAGGCGTATGTGTTCTGCAACTTTTGCTCAATTTAGGTTCCTGCTGTGCGTGCACTGCTGCTGCTGCAGATTGTGATGGGCACCTTCATTGTGTCGTTCATAGGCAACTCATTCATCACCAACACCATCGACAGCCAGCTGCTCGCAGTGGTGCAGCCGCAGCGGGACACCCGGTGAGGCTGCGCTTGCCGTTGTCCTTTGTATACATTGGAAGTCGTGTGCCCTCGCTTGTAGCCGAGGTCTGGTGCAGCAGTCGCATCTGCTCAAACGGAAATGTGACGGGGTGCAGTATGTTCAAGAACCGGCAGCTGGATGCAGCCGTTGGGCTGAGCGTGACATGCAGAAGTGCATGCTAGCGCTTCCAGACAACGCTGTTTTCTTTGCTACAGCACTGGAGCAGGGTTCCCTCGTGTTCCCCTCTGCTGCGCGGGGTCGGCGGCAGTGATGCTATGGCTTGGTTGGTGAAATGTTGATAATGCTACGGCACCTGGACGAGCAAGCATCTAGTCTTAGCCTGCCCTGCGTGTAGTGTTGCTGTGCATGCTGTGATGATGCATGCGCTCCGCAAGGTACTACTCTCAGCATTGCAGCAAGTGTGGTGGCCGCTTGCCCGGCACCTGCATCAAATCAACATTCAAACCTGCACATTCATGTGTGCTGCTGTTCGCACAGGCGGCGGCTGCTGGTGGTTATCTACTTTGCGATCATCATCGCGTTCATCACGCTGTTTGGAGTGATGACCATCCCGGACATTGTGCGGGAGGGCGCTGACTTCATCAGGCGCCTGAAGAGTGACAACGTGTGGGTCATCCTGGTCGAAAAGATGCGACACGGCCTTGGGTGAGTGGCATGGAGTGGCCTGATACCTTGCATGTCTCCACACGTATGCTGCCCAGCAGCCGTGCTGCTGCTGCATCAACCACATCACTCTTTACCTGCTGCTCTGCTTCTGTCAACATCATGGTAAACATCTGCAGCGAGACCGCAAAGGCGAGCCGGGAGCCCTCTGTTATGCTCGCCACCAGCAACGTGGTACTTTGCGGGTACCCTTTTGCTGGTCAATGTGTGATCCTGCTGCTACATCTTGTTACAATGCTTATGCCAGTGTCCTGCATGTTTCCCACTGTGCCCTGCAGCGAGGTTGTGATGGAGAGCCTGGAGCGCTTTGTGATGCTCGCCACCAGCAACGACATCACACGTGCGGCGATTGACCACGGACATGTGAGTCACACCACACACCGCCAGCAGCAGCAGCAGCAGCAGCAGAGCGCGTCACATCATGAGACATCAACTTCTGCTGTACCACCGGCACCAGATTCGAATCATGCCTGACCAACAACAAGCAGATGATGAGACTTGTCATGCACACATTCCATGTGGGCAGTTGTGTGTGGAGGTTGTTCTTACTTGCGTGCCCTGCTCCCTACCTAGTAGGCTGCTGGGTGCTGGTGTTTGATGCTGCATTCAGCGCGGTTGTGTGTCAGCTTTTGTCAGCGCACTATTGTCAATAAATAAAGCATCTAGTTGACACATCTCTGGTCCTGGTGTGCCACATATGAGCCTGCAGGTGTGGACAGCACGCAGCTCATCATTTGTTGTTGTGTCTTGCGCACAAAGCTGTGTCAGTACATCTGGCTGACATGCACCATTGCCTTGTTGTGGCTGGCCACCATGGTGCAGCCGTGGACTGCTGACCGCAGCACGCACCTCGCTATTCGTTGTTGTGCCTTAGGACAATGCTGGGCCGTCACATCTGACATGTACATCTGACATGCACCTGGCCCTGTTGTGGCTGCCCACCATGCTGCAGGTGTGGACTGCTGAGCGCAGTGCGCAGCTCGCTATTTGTTGTTGCGTCAGTGCTGCTACATCTGGCTGACATGCGCCTGGCGTTGTTGCCGCTGCCCACCATGCTGCAGGTGTGGACTGCTGAGCGCAGCACGCAGCTGGGCATGGCGGTCAGCAGCATGCTGAAAGGCTACACCACCACTGCAGCGCAGATCATCACAGCGATGCTCAAGTCGGTCACCAAGTTCACCATCCAGGTGTGGGACTTGACAGCAGTTGGGGTCTAGAATCACCGGCATTGCTGCACAGGTTCAGATGCTACGCGCTCAACTCAAGCAGTTTTGCCGGCGAGTCAGACACATTAACGGCTACGTGCAGCAATGCTTTCAATACGCTTGGTGTTTGCAGCCTCTTGTTGCTGCAACTTCAACGACTGCTGCAGCATGGTGATCAATAACTTGCCTCTTTTACTTGGCAGATAGACTGTGTTGCAGCAACTGTATCACGTCACCACAGCTGATTACTAACCCTCTCTCGTGCTGTGCCCTGCCTTGTGTTGCACACACGACGCCACACAGGTTGGCGTAGCGATGATCTTCGGCTTCTTCATGCTCTGGGACCTCCCCACAATCAGCGCTGGCGTCTCAAGTCTCGCCAAGTCGCGGCTGGCTCCGCTGCACGCGGAGCTGGCCCCCGTCCTCAGTGTTTTCGGCAAGCTCTTTGGCCGGGCACTTGAAGCGCAGGCTCGCATCGCGTTGGTCAACACAGCGTTGACTGCGCTGGGCATGTGGGCGCTTGCCATCCCCGGCATCGGCCTGATGAGCATGTTTGTGTTCATTTGCAGCTTCATTCCCATTGCTGGCGTGATCATCAGCACGACGCCGATTGGGTTTGTGGCGCTGACGGAGTACGGCTTCATCAAGCTGGCGCTGGTCATCATCATGGTCACTGGCGTGCACTTTGTGGAGGTGAGCTGGATGGTGAAACATAGCATAGAATGCTATATAGGCTGGATGCGAGGGCGTGCTGTAAGTTTGCTGCACGCATCAGCGTGGGGCCGGCCTGTAGATCTGGCACTTGCTGAAGTTTGATGGCTGGACGGCTGCTGCGGCAGTCTGCCTGCCCTGTTTGCTTAGGCTGATCAGCTTTCAGCAGCACCAATGGTGGTGCCCACTGAAGTTTATGGTGTTTCTTGATGCCTCCTGGGCCGTTTGCATGCGCGCCTGCACACACAGGAGTGCACGCTTGCTTTACAACATTGCGGTCTCTGTGCTGACTGTAAAAGTAATAGCAGCACCAAGCAGCAAAGCATGCAGTGACACCCTTCCCCTGCATGCAAGGCTGCTCACTCACGCAAGGCTGCGCACGCAAGCAAGGCTGGCCTGACCCACTGTAATGCGCCGCTGACTGACAATGCTGAACAAGTAGATCATAGCTGTCCAGATCCAGGAGACTGTGCGGCTTCTCATGCTTTTACCACTTCTTGCCATATATTACACCATGCCTGCAGGCGTACATGCTCAACCCCGCCATCTACAGCGCGCACCTCAAGCTGCACCCTCTGATGGTGCTGGTCACGCTCGTCATCGCAGAGCACTCGCTGGGCGTGTGGGGTCTGCTGCTGGCAGTGCCGCTGACTGTGTTTGCACTGGATTACCTCATCCGGTACCCAGACAGCAGCGTGACGGAAGTTGGGGCAAAGGAGCTGGAGAAGGTCACGCACACACGTGACGAGGGAGATTACGCGCCAGTTAGTGCAGCAGGCAGCGCAGGCAGCAGCAGAGATGGCAGCAGCGGCAGCAGCAGTCCTGTTGGTGGTGGCGGTCCGCAGCAGTTTGGTGTGCCTGACAAGGCCACCAGCTAGTTGTGAAACGATGCAGCACTGCTGTGTCAGCGCTGCCTGGCACATTGCCAGGCAGGCAGTCCACAAGCTTTCGTTGCTGGCCATGCAGTCCAGAAAGATATTGCGGATGTAGCAGTGTGCACTGTTCTGCGCAGGTGTTCAATGCGCGTTCGAGGCGTTTTGTGCTGGTGATCTATGCGCGACCTAGGTCGCTGTACAGTTGTACTGCCGTCTGGTTGCTTTGACTGTGTGTGTAACCTGGACCAGATCTCGCCGATCATATTGATTTGTGTTACGCACGGTTCCTGTGCAGCCAAGGCAGCTCCTGAGAGCTGCTGGGCACGGGCCGGGCGTGGCACTGCGCATGGCTAGTGTCTACTACCAGGAGACAGTAGTAGCGTTAGTCCAGACTGACGACTTTGCAGGCCTGCGTGTTGATCACGCTGCGTGCTCTCGCTCCACAACCAATTACTCCTGATCACTGTCACGCCTGCACCAACCACATCAGTCACTACACACACAAAGGTTGCAGCCACGCCACGGTCACCGTCGCCGTGCTGACTTCAATTGTGTGCAACTCACATTGCAGCTGCTTTTGTGCAGGCGCTAGTGCTGAACACACGCACTTGCTGACCCTCACACAGCTCATCTTACTTGTCCAGTCGTGTCTGGTGGAACTAAACACACATAGCAATGGCTGCTAGCATGAACGTTTGCCTGGGCTCTCGGGCTAGCTACCATAGGTGCACAGCAGCAGCCACCAGCAAGCGCGCACAGCAGGTGCAGGCAGCGCGGGCGTTCAGCTGCAGCAGCCAAATGTACCTTACATCCTGGGATGCATCTCGTCAGAGCAATCTAGCGCTGCAGCAGACTGTGCAGAGCACTTCGTGCGCAGGTGGGTGGTGTGCAACGTGTGCACAACTGGGTGCCGAGCAGGGAACGTCTCAGCATCCCAGATCTCCGGAGAACCATTTTATGTCAGTTTGCATTCTTATGACTGGTTGAAACATTGTTTGCTTGGTCTTGTGCGACAGCAGTAGGCTGTGGTGACCACCTGGTTACAGCACCAGCAAGGCACCAGTCTGCGAGCACAGCTCGTTGTTGGTCAGGCAATGTTGAGTTCTAAAGTAGTTCAGCTGAACTGACTCCGCCTGGCTTGCAGAGCACAGCTCGTAGTATACTTGCATGGTAGCCTCATGTGCGCGGTGCTGCTGTCCTCTGTTTGCTTGCAGGAGCTCCTAAGCGGCAGGTCGTGCGCATGGGCAACAAGGGTGCTGGTGGCCCTTTTGCACCCATGGTTGTCGTTGTGCGTGGTGTGGTTGGCGAGAAGGAGTTCAACAAGCTGCGTGGCAAGGCCATCTCATTGCACTCGCAAGGTGCGCATACCCCAACAGTTCTCCGCACACACAGCAGCAGCAGCAACAGCAGCAGCAGCTATTTGAACATGGGCAGCAGAGCAGCATGGTTAGCCAGGACAAACTCGATGTCTTGGCCTGCAAGCCTGATGTTGATGCACGGCAAAGCTCATATGTAAGCAGCAGCAGAGGGACATACTGCCAGGCTTCACTCTGCAGGGAATCCGCAGCTCGACACAGTCGTTCCAGCTCACGTGAATGCTTGCGCACCGTGCAGCATGCAGCCTTGCTGCTGCTGACCTATGTTATTGTTGTGTTCCTGCAGTGATCAAGGACTTCTGCAAGCAGCTGGGCGTGGACAACAAGCAGGTGCAGGGCGTCATTCGTCTGGCTAAGAAGAATGGAGAGAAGCTTGGGTTCCTGGCCTGAAGCAGCAATCATGGCGCTAGGGACGAGCATTTGATCTTCATCAGACGTCTGCTGACCAGGCTTTACGTCAAGAGCTCTCGGAACCTGGGTGAAACCCCCAGCGTGGACAGCTGACCTTGTCTTGGATCAGCTGCGTGTGTGTTGGGATTGGGCTGTGCTGCTGCGCTGCAGCACATTGCACATCTTGCAGCTCCTGCTGCTGCGGCTGCAGCATGCAGGGGCATTACAGGCTGTGCATATGCTGCGGAGTCTGCATCTAGCCTGGTAGTGTTGAGTGCGGCAGGTGTGGCGGCACTGTGTTCGGGCGTATCTGTTGTTGGTGTTTTCTTTCTGCAATAACTGACAGCGTGTGTAGTGTGCCTGTCTGGTGAGGTTAGGGGGGTAGGGTGGTGCGCAGGTATGCAGGGGAGCGAGGTGTGAGTGTGCCGTGGGTTGATTGTGTGTCCAGCCCCACTATTGAACATGGTACTTTGACATATAGCCAGCAAGCAGCCATGCAGCAACAACAGGTTCATGCACCTTGTCGCAGGTCAGAAGTTGCATGCATGCTGCATGGCTGCTGTTGCAAGGCACGTTCTGCAGTTCTTGGTACTGTTATGTGAGGAACCAATTGCCTCTGTGATGCACACACACATCAGTGTTGCAGAGACAGCCCTGTGCATCACTTTGTGCGGCAGTGGACACGAATTTGTTGTCAGCTGCCGCTGTGTGGGTGGTCAACTTTGCCTCTTGGAGCTGCATGCAGCGTCATGCACCTGTACTGCAAAGTAGGTCTACACACGGCAGTGTGCTGCCTGCTGTGCAGTAATTTGTAGTCAGTGGCTTTTCAGCAGCATGTGTGAAGAGTTGTGGCCTGGCACCTTCTGAAGTATTTGCTACCAGCTCTGGAGCTGTGTGTGTGTTTGCCGCTGTTGGTGTGGTGTATGTTCTTTCAGCTAGGTATACGAGCTGGATGCTGGATGCTGCCTTGTGTGGGGTACTGGTTGCAGGCAAAGGTGCAGTTCCGTGTTGAGGCAGTGTTCATGTGTCTGTGCATCTTGTGCGCTGGCGTTGTTGCTCACAAAAAAAGTGTTTCGCATGGTGTGGTTAACACACTGTGTTTGGCACTCAATGGCAGCTTGGACTCCTGACACGTAGGCATTGTGTGCAGCAGCAGAGATTGGATTTGAATCCGCATTTGTGTGAATGGCGCATGCGCCGCCCAGGTGCTACATGTGGAGGGTTGAGAGTGAGTGCCTGCAACCTGCGAATTTGCGGCAGCACAGCTTCGCGTGTGGCTGGTGTCGCAGCATATTTTGCCATGCAGCGTGAGAGAGTTGATTGCATGTATTTGCTGCTGCTGATTTGGCTCCAGTGAGCAAGTGTCAGCAGCACATGGTGTGTCCGTGGTTTTTGCACCTGAATTGCTAGCTGGGTTGCTTGTGTAACCACCTGAATCTGAGAGGAGAACACGTTCAGTCCGCCGCAACAATGACTTTGAGCCGTTGTATGCTTGGTATAAAAGGCACCTCGCTGCTGTGTCTTTTTGAGGTCTTGTTCTCACGAACCCCAGGCCCAGGCCTGACAGTACAGATAAGAGAAGACAGCCCGCAACGGTTGCAGGTCCGGCATTGCAGGGACGCTTTGTTGAACTAGTTGAAACACACCGTTTGGGAGGCCGAGCATGACTGTTCTTTCGCAAGAGACTTGGAGGCCGGTCGAGCTGTACGGTGGGGCGATCACAACGCAGTTTCCCGAGCGATTTGTGGATGTAAGCGACTTCCGGCCTGTTCCTGACCATGAAGAGGTAGGGTGATCGGAAGGCTGCAACGAGTGCGGCAGCCCGAGCAGGCCTGCTGTGCTGCTGCAGCTGCTGCTGCTGGTATGCTACTGCTGCTGTGCAATGCCTCAGCTTTACCGTCCGCTACTTGCAGGTCTGGGCAGATGGAGCTACTGATCAGTCGATAGTGGTGGAGATAGCTGTGAGTGCAAGCATGGAGTGTCAAGCCAGACTGTTGTTAAGCCGTTGTGCAGCCCCACCCGCTGCTACATTGCCATACAGTGCTAGTATAACATGCAACGGAAGCACCCCACGTCGCTGCATGCGCGTACATTCGCAGAACCCTGTGAATGCAACAATATCTCTGCAACTCACCACATGGTAGCAGCTCTCCTGTTGACGCATACACTTATGGTGCCTGCTGTCACTGCTACCCCTCCCTGCCAGTCATCAGCACCAGCGCAGCAGCACCACTCACAATCTGTGTTGTTTTGGCGACAGGAGCACAGTGATGTGCAGGACAGCGACGTAGGTTGCTTTGTGTTTGAAGACCTGGCAGTTGCCAATGAGGCAAGCAGCAGCAGCATTGCGTACGTCAAGCAACTAGGTGAGGGCTGGCCACAGTGCCATGTACTGCTAGCTACTGCCGCTCCACAAGCACCTGCAGTCTCCAGTGCTTCCATGTGTGCATTTGATAGCAGACCTTGTACAGCAGCAACACTTAGCATCCAACAGGGCCTGGCTGCTGCCAGCAAGGCTTCATAATTGGAGCTGCTGTCTGTGCAAGGAATCGTGTGCATGGTGCACACCACGGCTGTTGCTGCCTGAGAATACATCTGCTCAATCCAGCACTGGCACCTCTGATCATCATCCCTGCTCTGTTGAATGTATATGATTGCAGGCTCTGCAGATGTGCCGCACATCCCTGCCGGCACATACATGTGCCTTGTCTCAGGCACCCAGCAGGCATGTAAGGGCAGAGATGCAGGCATAGACCGGTCCAACACAGTGCAGCTGCTGCTGTGCATAATACGGCTACCGCAGCACGGCTCAGATCTATTGATAACTGTGAATGCACCCAGCTACATTAGCCCCAGCAGCAGTGCAGCGCAGCATGCAGATGCACAGGGGCAGCAGCCGGGGGTAGACGGCCAGGCTGCTGCGGTGATGCAGGGAGTCCTGCGCAGTTTACGGGTGCAGGACTGGGGCTTGTTTGGCGGTTTACAGGCTGGTTGATAACTTTGCGGCGATCACTGGGGTTTCTGGGTGTTGGAAGCAGGAGTTGCACGGCATGTCAGTGGCAGGTGCTTTGAGAAGTAACTTGTTCAGCGCTGCTTGGCAAGCTTCCACAGCTACAAAGTAGTGGGTTCAGATATGTACCATCGCAAAGCGCACTCTTGTACTATGAGTGGAAGAAGAAATATGTTACAAGGTGAAAAAACGCGACTACGTCGCTACTGTTCACCACGAAGCTAAGAAACGTGAGACCAATAGGCACTGCGGTCAAAGACATGATCATTCTCAAACCAACATGATCACCCACAGTGCCATGTCAGTAGACTAGTAGGCAGCGGGTACTGTTTGCATCGCCCCATCGTCCCGCCTACGCTTAGCCACACAACATGACCATGTGGATAGTCAGACGGTGTGAATGACATGAGCATGCGCCCATCCACGGCTGGCACACCAAAAGCGTGTGCACATTAGATCAAAAGGTCTCACGGAAAATAAGGAAGCAAAGGGATTCGACAGACAAAGCGTGTACAGCTAGGCACCTGTGTACGTGAAGTACTGCAAGCACCGTAGCAGCGTACGCAGGGAAGTAGGACGGGGCAGGACCAGTGAGCAGCAAAAGGGAATGTGTAGGCAAGACCGCAGCTAGTGACCGGACCTAACGTCTGACCACCCTCAGTCCAGTGCCCTGCTGCAGCACTACATGCCACGATATGAAAGGCTGCTGTGTCAAATCAGCTGTTCTGGCCCAACTAGGCACTTGTACTGTAGCCGCAAATTCAGCCAATGCACTCCAAAAGGCTGCCTTGGCTGCTTTAACAGCCACTGTAGTAACTACATCAGCTGCAGGCACACCTCTAGACACAGACCACGCTGCACAACGGCCAATATTCATAGCATGAATGGCAGCCAAGCACACCATATCCCACACAAACCTATGCAGCCGTACATGAGGCAAACACCCCAGCCACACTGCAGAACACGCAACACGCCCACCATTGGGGGGCATGCCTGCAGCCACCAGTTGATGCTCAACTTCAGAACGGATTGCAACTGCTACTGTACACTGCCAAAAGTGATGGCCTGCATCTGGCACTGCTGTACCACACGCAACACATGCAGCCGAAGGCAACGAAGAAGAGGTTTGTTACAGGGGTGGGCAAGCTATCGCCCTAGAGCGAGTCACTTGCCCCTCTTTCAGCTCACATATCATGAGAACCCGATAGCAAGCCACAAGATTCAACCAAAGTAAAACTCCAGAGGCATCGTGCAGCCCCTACCTCCCCATAAACCAACAAGTACATGCAGTGCAGCATGTGCGAAGTGCAGCACGAAAAGCAGCAGGGTGCAGAAGAAGAGGGGTTACACGGTGTGCACAGGCAACTACGTTGCAACGAACACCCGAAAATCTGGAACGTCGCAGATGACTCAGCAAAACAGGCTGTCACTCAAGGAGACTCACCCCAGAAAGTCTCTCTGTGTGTGTAACTTGACATATGGCCTTGCAGGCAAAGCCGTCAGCCACAGCACACGCAGTGTTGATGCTAAAGCAGCAGGGGAGAGAGAGAGAGAGGTCTGTTACAGGGGTGGGCAAGCTATCGCCCTAGAGCGAGTCACTTGCCCCTCTTTCAGCTCACATATCATGAGAACCCGATAGCAAGCCACAAGATGCAACCAAAGTAAAACTCCAGAGGCATCTTGCAGCCCCTACCTCCCCATAAACCAACAAGTACATGCAGTGCAGCATGTGCGAAGTGCAGCCCGAAAAGCAGCAGGGTGCTCAAAGCACAGGGCACAAAACGCAACTGCTACTATGAGTGGGTAGTACTGATGATCTGCATGTGGTTCAATTCTATGTGATGGCCATGCTTCTTGTGATATTGGTTTGGTGGGACGTTAAACACGTGGCGCAGTGGTGATGACGGACGAACAGTGGCCGAAAGGTTGCAGGTTCGATTCTGAGCCTAAGCAGTATGTCTCTGGACTCAGGGATACAGTCGGCGAAAGCCGAAGGAAGGATGCTGCCAATGTCCTCGCGACTCTCCGCAGGACTCCGTCGATTGCTGGCTATATACACACCGGCCCTGCTGGGTATGCAGTCCACCGTATGGGGTGATTCCCACATGCTGCCTAGGAAGGGGTGTAAGGGTCTGGGTGGTCTACCTTACACCGAAAATAGAGAGAATAATCAGTCTGCTTTCCGCCTCCCCAGTGGGTGAGGCGCGGTTGCCGATGCCGAAAGGTATGGCTTACAAGGATTGATTATTATTATTATTATTGGTTTGGTGGCAAGTACAAGCGCACTTGCAGCATAGTTGTGAAAGTCAAGGGCTGGGTGTTGGTGGGGACTTGTCCATTTTATGCTGCCTGCAGCACCTGGCATCATGCCAACTTGCTTGCAGCTGTGCCCAACTCTGACCGTACAGGTGCGTCTTCAACGCAGTAGCCAGTACTACTGCAGTGGCTGCAACAGTCGGTACTGTTCTGTGCGGTGCATGGAACCACACTGCCCAGCTGCCTGTTAAATAATCAAGCTGCCTGTTGTACAGTTGGTTGCTAGCCGAAGCTTGGTGCCACCACACACTGACCCAGTTGCAGTTGCTAGACTGGTACACTTGATTGATTTGCGACATTAAGAGCCCCTTTGTGATCTGATGTTGGATGCCCTGCTGGCAGTATCATGGTGTGTCAGTACACCTGGTGTATTTTTGTGGACCAGCATGGGAGCAATTGCAACATGACACTGTGCTGATCTCTCCTTGGCATTCAACGTCAGCAATCATTGCGATGATCGCAGAATGTTTCTGCATCATCAAAGCATTGCACTGGGTGCAAGGTCCTGCGTGCAGAGCTAGCTCATCATCATCATGTTACCCAGAGCGTGCAGAGCTAGCTGCTGTCAGCAGGCACTTGATATGGGATGGTGTGGAAGTTTCATCTGCTCCAGTAGGTGCAAGGCTATCAAGGGACACTGTGCATGGTTGGGCACAGATCCAATGCAGCTGCTCCAATCCAAGTGTGCCTGTCCGCTTGGGAGTGAAAGGCCTCCAGTGAATGCCGGTTGTCAGGGCTAGAAACAGGTAACTGCTTTATTGGTGACTTTGGTCATTAACCGCACGAGGAGGAGGAGCAAGTGGGTTGTGCAAGCAAATGTGCAAATGTTGGTGTACAGGCGGTTGTGGGAGGGTCAATGCATGTTGTACTGCTTGCTGACCGGTCCATGCCCTGCACAGTGACTTTTCATCAACGTATCGACAATATCTGAGTTGTCGCAGGTGTCCAGGCACGATCTGGCATCTGCTCGGTGGCCGGCAGTTTTCAACTCCCAAAACTTGTGACTGACATCTGGGCGTTACACCGCCCCTGATTGCTGCGGCGTCTTGTACACCCGTACTTGTTGGCATACACTTGCTCAGACACACAGTTTTGGCTGATCCACGTCATTCTGCGTACGTGAGCTCGGCCTTACAGTCACAGCCCTCTTGGTGGGTTGTTTACAAGAGCCAAGCAGGGTCCCAGCAGGTTTCTTGAATCAATAGTATCAGTGAAGTTTGTCTTGCGCAGCGATCAGCACAGCGACCTTTTCAACGTACCGGCAAGGGGTAAGCAGCAGGGTTGTTGTGTCGATGAGGGACTCGTTTGTGATGGTTGCTACAAGGTCGGTAACGGCCTGCCATAGACAAAGCTGAGCAGGGCTGCTGCTACATTATTCTGTGCTTTCCCGCATTGTCCTGCAGCAAGCCAGGTCGTGTGTGCGGCTCACCCTGGGCCATGCGCTCTGCCTAGTACAGGTATGGAATGACCTATAAAGCAATAATACTATACTTTGGGGCTCACAACTCCGCATGACGTGATCGCTACAAGCCGTGGGCAGTGAAGCGTGAAACTGCACTGGTCGTGCTCCGCTCCAGCTGTAGGATCAGAGCTGTTCTTGGCTGATGTCCGAAATTTTGTTCTTCAGGTCTACAGTTACTGATCCTTCCGCGCATGCGTCCCGAACTGCAGGCGTAGTCTAGCAGCATTGACCAACTCCCTGCTGCTCTGGAGACAGTGCTGCAGCCAGCCACAACTACAGCCCTGGACGCGTCCTCAGCCTAAAGATGGACAGGCTTGGCGCGTTCAGCAGCACGCCATCTGCCCAGCTTTGCAGGCGTCAACAAGTCAGTGTTCAGTGTGTCCAAGGCAGGCCACTTGCAGCTGCTTTGCAGCGTCGGGTGGTGCGGCCAGCAGCGCTGCCTTGCCCAAGGGCCGCAGCAGCAGCAGCTCTGCACAGACGACCCACTGTGCCAGGCAGGAAGGTGCGTGCAGCAGCTGCAGCTTCCGCAGCCATGATCAGCAGCAGCAGCAGCACCTTCAACCGCCATGTTGGTTGTGAGGTGTAATGAGTGCACGCGGCATGCGCATTTGCCAAACGAGCAGCATGCTCATCACCTTTCCTTGCTCAGGCTCATTCACACACTTGTATGTGATAAAAGGCGCCTGCATGTTGCTCAGGAGTGCGGCTTTGAACCCACAAGCATGTTACTCACTGTCGCAACTGTGTCGCCTCTGTTGCGCGCAGGCGTTTGTGCAGCCGCTGCCTGCAGTGGCCATGTCAGGGGCCCAAGACAGCCTGACCGCAGCAGACAGCCAGGCACAGCCGCTTGAGATCGAGATCGACAATGAGGCAGAGAGGGAGTTCACTCTTATCCGGGTGAGGCTCAAGCGCACCGCCACAGCAGCACGCAGCAGTATGTTACGCTAGGGTGCAGATCCTGCAAGGCCCTGCATCCTGCAAGCAGACCACAGCAGTCCTGTGCTGCAAGCATATCTCCTGCAAGCAACACAGCAACTGTTATCATAACCGATCCCTCTAAACCTCTGGTGATCATGTGAAAACTTACCTTGTTGCTGGTGCGCTGTGGCGTTTGCAGGTAGAGGGCCGTGGCCAGGGTGATGCTCTGCTTGCAGCACTCAGCAGCGGGCTGCAGCAGTTTGGCGTGAACGTCAACTCTGCTGCGCAGCAGAGTGAGGACGGCATGGTGCTTAACGTGTTCAAGGTCACAACAACAGACGGCAAGAAGGTCCCCAAGGTGCGGTCAGGCACGCCAGCATGTTGCATGCCACGTCACTGTCGATGCTGGCCACACAGCATGTGGCAGCCAGATCTTACTGGTGCCTCAAAGATGCTGCATATGGCTGGTACATCAGGTGCTGCGACAAACGCCAGAGCCATGCTCCTGCAAGCGCTGCAGACATATTCCGAATCTACACGCCTGATCTGTGCTGACATGGTTTTTACTGCCCGATCTCGCTTGCGCGCTTGCAGGACAAGTGGGACGGCCTGCGGGACCTGGTGCAGAACATGGCCTCCACCACCAAGGTCAGCAACCAGCCAGCCATCTACGGTCAGCTGGCTGCAGCAGACGTGATGCGCCTCAAGGGTCAGGTGCAGCCCGGGCTGACCACAGGTGCGGCGCTGCAGCAGCTGTTGAACTATTCTTCAGCCTCTGCGAGTACCAACAACTTGTGCTTTGAAAGCATGGGTCATGCTATGTCCTGTTGTGGTGTGGATCATAAGGAAGCTGTTCTGCCATAGAGTCGGCCGCTGGTGCCGCAGAGCAGGAAAGGCTGCTGTCATGGGCGCTGCCATTCTGACAGCCAGCATGTACTGTGGTGTGCGGTTGGCAGCAAGAGCGCTGCTGCTTGCCAGCCATGAGGTGCCAGTCTGTGCAAGTTATTGGCAATCCATTGCTATCCCAGCTTGCGATGCTGTGGTTGCTAGACGTGCTCCCGGTACTGAGCGTGTTGGGCATGCGTTGCTGCCGTACACGTTTGCTTACATCTGCGGCTGCAGGCGATGCCGTGGCACTGGAGCTGGCTGCTGCTGAGATGGCGCAGGCAGCGGCTGTGTTTGTGGCGCTTGAGAAGGAGATGGACAAGCTGCGGGCCAAGGGCGCAGATGGCGGCATCATTGCACTCAAGGACACAGCCAGGTGGGTGCTGATGGTCGGGTTTGTTGAGGTTGTGTTGGATGCAGGGGATAGGGGGCAAGATTGCCAAGACGTGGTAATAGGTTTTGTGCAGCTTGCAGGGCTGATGCGCGTCTTTGCACAACTCCAGGCGTGCTGATGACTGGTGTGTTGCCGCCGTGCTGTGTGCTGCTGGTGCTTTGCAGGCAGGAGGCTGCTGCTGTGCTTGAGCGCAAGATGGCGGCCATGGAGGCATGCCTGGCTGCGCGCCGCGTCATTGCAGTGCCGGAGCAGCCCAAGACAGCAGCTGAGATGATGGCAGAGCAGATGAAGGCTGCGGTGACAGCGCCACCAGCCATCACCAGCACTGGCCCAGCAGCAGGCAACGGCTACGAGATCCTGCTGCAGGTGAGGCAAGGGAGCAGTGCGATGGTAGTACTGTATGGTGTTTGGTGTCCGCGCGGTGATTGTTTGCTGCGCTACAGTCAATGTCAGTGAATGCTGCTGCTGCTGTTTGCTGGCCGTGTGCTGGGAGAGCAACAGGCGCATGTTGCACAAGGACATGGTAAGCAGGTGGCTGACTGCTGCGCTGCAGCTACTCACTGGCATTGCTGCTGCTGTTTGCTGTGCTTGTGTGTAGGCGTTCAACTGGGAGAGCCACAAGCGCATGTGGTACAAGGACATGGCGACCGGCTGCGCTACGGTTACTCACTGTCGTTGCTGCTGCTGCCACTGCTGTTTGCTGTGCTTGTGTGTAGGCGTTCAACTGGGAGAGCCACAAGCGCATGTGGTACAAGGACATGGCGACCGGCTGCGCTACGGTTATTCACTGTCATTGCTGCTGCTGCCACTGCTGTTTGCTGTGCTTGTGTGTAGGCGTTCAACTGGGAGAGCCACAAGCGCATGTGGTACAAGGACACGGCGACCGGCTGCGCTACAGCTACTCACTGTCATTGCCGCTGCTGCTGCCGCTGCTATTTGATGTGCATGTGTGTAGGCGTTCAACTGGGAGAGCCACAAGCGCATGTGGTACAAGGACATGGTGCCCAAGGTGGCTGACTGGGCCAAGCAGGGCTTCACAGCCATCTGGCTGCCACCACCCAGCGACAGTGTCAGCCCACAGGTGCGATAATATGCCAGCAAGCAGAAGTGCAGCAGATACGAGTGTGTGGAGAGGGGGCAGGCGCAGTGTGCTTCCCCTGGCCAAGGAAGGATTGCTATGTCTCTTGTGTCTTGTACATTGTTGCTGTGTAGTTACATGCCAGAGCAAAGACCGCGCACATGTGTCATGCTACTTATGCTACGCGTGCGCTTGTCAACACCACCTTGATCACAGCTTCCCTTTGTGCTCCTTGCTCATATTATGCGTGGCTGTCATCACCGCTGTCACTCCCTTGCAGGGCTACCTGCCACGTGACCTGTATCAGCTGGACAGCTGCTACGGCTCGGAGTCTGAGCTGCGCGAGCTGATCCAGGTCTGCCACAACCACAACATCAAGGTCATTGCAGACATCGTGGTCAACCACAGGTGGGTTGGCTGAAGCAGTGCTTGGACGGCATGCTGCATTGTGTGCTGTCGTGTTTTCATTTGTGTCTGCCACAACCACACCATCAAGGTCATCGCAGACATCGTGGTCAGCCACAGGTGTGTTGTTGCCCCCAAGCAGTGCTTGGACAGCATGCTGCATTGTGTGGTGTCATGATTTGGGTTGTGTCTGCCACAATCACAACATCAAGGTCATCGCAGACATCGTGGTCAACCACAGATGGGTTGTTGCCCCCAAGCAGTGCTTGGACAGCATGCCGCATTGTGTGCTGTCCTGGTTTTGGTTGTGTTGCTGGCTGCATGCCAAGCCAACAATCACAACATCAAGGTCATCGCTGACATCGTGGTCAACCACAGGTGGGTTGTTGGCTGGAATCGCGCTGTACAGCATACTGCATTTTGTGCTGTCCTGGTTTTGATTGTGCTGCAGGCAACACTCCGTGACAGAAAAAGCAAAGAGCAAAGATGCTGTGCTCCTTTCTCTCCTGCTGCATCATACAATAGGTGTGCCACCTACCAGGGCGAGGGCGGCAAGTGGAACAAGTTTGGTGGGCGCCTGGCGTGGGACAACACCGCCATCTGCAACAACAACCCGGCATGGTCTGGCCGCGGTGCACACAAGACGGGTGACGACTACCCAGCAGCACCCAACATCGACCACACACAGGTGCGACCTTGAAACGTGTGTGCGTTTCTGCATAGGATTTGCTGGATCTGGTGCTGGCTGTTGCGTGTGCAGCAGCTGGGCAGATCTGAGGTGCTATATGGCGCTATGGATTTGGCAGTCGCCTCAGCGTGGTCTGTGCCAGCATACTCCAATACGCTGCAACCAGCCCGGGCACGTATCTAATGAGCACATGTGTGCTGCTTCTCGGATTATATATGTATGCAATGCTAACCGCTGCATTTTGTATATGGTGACATGCCTGCTTGCAGGAGCGCATCCAGAACGACATCATTGAGTGGCTGCGCTTCCTGAAGAACAGCATCGGCTTTGACGGCTGGCGCTATGACTTTGTGCGCGGCTACAGCGGCCAGTTCGTGAAGGTCTACACGGACGCCACGGTGCGTGGATGAATTGGTTTTCGCTGGTGGCAGCAGCAGCATTCATCAGTAGGTGCAGGACCTCTTTACATTCACAAACTCAGCATTGCAGCACCATCAGCTGCATGCATACATCTGAGCGGCGAGTTCAGTCACAATGTTACCGCTGCATCCCTGCAGTGAATGGCAGCTGCTTGTTGCTGACGTGATGGCTGTTGGTTTGCGCCGCAGGTGCCTGAGATGGCGTTTGGCGAGTACTGGGACACCTGCGAGTACACCGACGGCGTGCTCAACTATAACCAGGTGCGCAGCTGGAGTTGGTAGAGGAACTGCAGCTCTGCGCAGCAGCACAGCAAGCTAGCAGCTACTAGCAAGTACTGGGCAGCAGCAGCTGGACAGAGCGTGATTGCAATGGACAGAACCATGTGTGTAGCGCTGAATATGCAGCAGGTATCACAATGTGTGCGTCAACACTACAAAGCATGGCTGGCCAATGCTTTGCTCACGGCGTGTCGCATGTGTGTGTTGATGCAGGACGCGCATCGCCAGCGCACCGTGAACTGGGTTGACGCCACTGGCGGCACCAACGCCGCGTTTGACTTCACCACCAAGGGCATCCTGCAGGAGGCGCTGGGCAGGAACGAGCTCTGGCGCCTCGTGGACGCACAGGTGCGCGCGCGTGTTTGGTTTGACCAGCGATTTATTACGCTTTGACTTGGTTAGGGCTTGATGTTGTCCATCATGTGGCCGTGCAAAACGTTCTGCTGGTGACCACGTCACAGGGCATATCGTGTGTTTGCTGGACTGTCACGCGGTGGCTGCAGCAGCACAGACAGCCAGGCCAACTCGACACAGGTGAAACACACGTTCATGCCGTAAATCACTGCTAACTGTTCTTCGTCGTGATAAAAACATGCTTCTGTTTGTACCCAACACCGTTCAGCTGTCACTCATGTACGCTGCTGTGCTTGCCCCTGCCTCCTATTGCTCTTCTCACCTCGCATCACCCGCAGGGCCGCCCGCCAGGATTCGTGGGCATGTGGCCCAGCCGCGCCATCACCTTCATCGTTTGTCCCTAGCATCGTTCACCTGTTACTCATTTACGCTGCTTTGCCTGCCCCTGCCTGCCACCGCTGCTCTCACCGCAACCCCTGCAGGGCCGGCCTCCTGGATTCGTGGGCATGTGGCCCAGCCGCGCCATCACCTTCATCGACAACCACGACACGGGCAGCACGCTCAACCACTGGCCCTTCCCCAACAACCACCTGCAGGAAGGCTACGCGTACATCCTGACACACCCTGGCACGCCCTGCGTGTTCTACGACCACCTCTACGCGGAGGGAGGCCTGCGCCAGGTGAGCACAGCGCTCGAGCTATACGTTCAACTGCAGGGTCATTGCATGCAGAGCAGCACGGTGCAGGTTGCGGCGGTGTATGATGCAGCAGAAGGTGCTTTTTTCATCCATGGCGAAGGGTAACACCGTGAGATTCTCAAACCCGGTCCAACTCCCCTGCCTTGCATCTCGCAATGCATCCTGGATCTGCTGGCATTGTGTAAGCGCCACCCCCTGTATATATCACATTGGTGCACTGAACCCACTCTTCCTGCCTGCTCATTGTGCCTGTGCCTCTGCCTGTGCTGCTGCCGCCTGCAGTGCATCCTGGACCGGTTGGCAGTGCGCAAGCTATAACCCCTGTACACATCACCTTGCTGCGCTGAGTCCACTCTTCCTGCCTACTGATTGTGCCTGTGCCTCATATGCCTGTGCCTCTGCCTGTGCCCCTTTCCCCCGCAGTGCATCCTGGACCTGCTGGCGGTGCGCAAGCGCCACGGCCTGCACACATCACCTAGCTGTGCTCAACCCACTCTTCCTGCCTGCTCATTTTGCCCGAGCTTTCTCTAGTAGTAAGTAGGCCAGTTACAACTTCTCTCCGCCCCTGCCGCCTGCAGTGCATCCTGGACCTGCTGGCGGTGCGCAAGCGCCAGCCCCTGTACATGTTACCTGTGCTGTGCCTGCTCACTGTGTCTGTGTCTCTGCCTCCGCTGCTGCAGTGCATCCTGGACCTGCTGGCGGTGCGCAAGCGCCACGGGCTGGACTGCCGCGCCAAGGTGCAGGTGCGCAAGGCCGCAGCCGACGTGTACGCAGCCACCATCAACGACAAGATCGCGGTCAAGATCGGGCGCGGCGACTGGTCGCCCAACAGCGCACGCATCGACGCGCCAGGCGGCAAGCAGTGGGTGCGCGCTTGCAACGGCAAGGACTGGGCCTGCTGGGAGATCGGCAACAAGTAGGGTGCCAGCAGAGTAGGGAGCTGGCCAGAGTAGTGCGCTGGACAGTGGGAGGAGTGCTGGACAGCAGCTGGCAGTGCCGCCTGGCTAGCCAGTTTGCGGTGCAGCAAGTGAGGTAGCGGCAGCAGAGGTGGCGAGTGTGCTGTGTGGAAGTGCTCTGGGCTGTGCAGGGTGTAGGCAGAAGTGCTGGCTGGCTATGGCGGAGGATCTTGTGTGTATTAAAGGTGGATCGCATGTGGAGGACGGTGGCATGCAGGTGCAGCATGGCTGTTTGTAGCTGCTGCATGTGCTTTGGAGGTTCTGCTGGCGTGGGGTGTGGTGTTGGCGCGCTCCAGTGTGTTGCTATTACTCTGCGTGTTGAAGAAGGCACCAGTGCGTGTCCTGCAAACTCAGCGGTTGGCTTGTGTGATTTCTGTAAGCTGCGCTGGCAGCTCCTGTCCTGCGTCCTGCCTGCACCGTTGTCAGCAGTGCGCTGCTGCTGCTGTTGGCGACTGCGATTGCACCAGCAGGAAAGCCGGCGGGTGCCTTGCCTAGGAGATAGCAGTGCGTGAACTGGGCAGCGGTCTGAGAGTCTGCGTGAATTGCTTTGTGTTACATTGCAAGCTGCTTGATGGCCGTTGCATCAGCACGCTTGTATTGTTTTGTTGGCCGAAGCACCACATGCCAAGGCCTTCAAATGCTGGTCAGGTCTGGTGTGATGTGTATGTCGCAGCCATCTGCACAACTGCATGCGCAGGCGCGTGCGTGAAGCAATCAGGATGGCTGTCAACCGCATGTAAATATCATGTGGCTGGCATCATGGGGGTTTAGGAATGTGTGAGATGTCAGTCGCACCCGGGGGTGTTGTGTATTACTGTCATTGTTGTCTGGCGTATGTGCGACTGCATGCGTGAATGCTGCACGCAACTCAGCGACTGCCGGGATATTGATTGTGAGACAAGAACATCAAAGTGGCAGACACTGCGTGCGTGCCACTGCAGCAGCGTAGCACCAGCAGTGGGTTGACTATTCAGTGCTTCGGCTGCTCTCAGCGTCTAGAGTGATAGCACAACTCTGGTGTAACAAGTTTGCACCAAACAGCAGTACATGCATGTGGTGGTAGGCGCATGCTGCTTGATGCTTGTGTGCATGAGCGGCAGGTGTTGTGTCGTTTCACTTTCTGTAATTGATGTTTGTCCTGCTGGTCAAGATCTTAGTGGCGGGTGATGGCACATGACTGATTGAACTTGCAAAATGTATATGTGCAAATTGTGGTCGCTGCCCAAAGCAACTGTTCTCCAGGATCGATATCTGCAATGTCGTCAACATGCATGCACAGCACTCGTCGTGGGTTATGCTCGCACATGTACCCACCGATCGCGCTATCGCACGCAGCGTCCAGACATGTCCCGCGTCGGACATTGACTGTCCAATTTTTTTCGTCCAAGGGTTTGCACCGTCGCTTCTTGGGTGCGGACAGGCACCGTAGAGCGCTACACAATTGCTGAAGTCAACAGTGCGATTCGGTGGATGCCCCGCACGCCACGCCATAGTTGAGGCCCAGGAGGCAGTCACAGGCAGACGGCCATTGCAGCAGGCGCAGGTGACTGATGAGATACCGTGTAAATGGAACATATACAGGTTTGTTTGTTTTTCCAATAGGTGCATGCACGACCACTCCGCTTCAGCACCTGCTGCTGTGGCTGCTGCTGCTGTTCAGCAGTGCTGCTTCTGCTTGTGTGTGATGTAAAGAATGAAGCGGTACAAACACTGTGAAGGCATCCAAACATTACGACTAGAGCCACTGGCGTATTATTGATGTGTTTGGTGAGTTGCATCATGCCGCTTGTGGGCCAGCACACTTCAAGTGACTAGCAGTAACCGTGTGTGTAATCATGCCATGCGGTACGCTCAGCACAGAGCAGGCTGCCTTCAGAAAGCACAAGCATCATGCTGTCCTGCTGTCGATGTGCTGTTCAGGCAAACTTCCTTGCAAGAACCTACGCCTTGAGCTACCCACCAGCACCGCCCCTGTTGCAGCACACATTGCAGCGGCAGCTCTAGACAAGGTTCTCCCAGACTTCCACGTGTTGGTGACAGCAACAGTGGCTACTGCCTGATGAAGATTGCCTCCCCTCTCTGCCAAGCCAGTGCCATTCGTCAGAGAGGGGCCCTTTGTTCCAGAACCACGGCGATTGTCAACACAATCATTGTGATGGTGATGCTATGGATCGTAGCTACAGAGCAGGAGGTCTTCCACGCGTCACGAGCGCCTTCCTGCTGCTGCCGACTGGGTGCCTGCTGTGGCAGGGCTTCACCAGGACAAAGCACATGGTGCAGGTGAGATTGTTATCAGTGGTGGCTGGCACTGTAGCCTACAGCAGGGCTTTGTGTAGATCAGGGGCAGAGGTGTGAGTGGTGCAGCAGGCAGGATGTAAACGACCCAAGAGCGCATGTTATGTATTCTGCAGCTGCATGCCCATGGCAGTGCTGCACAACTGGTGGTTTGCATGCCACATCTTGCCGCACACTCGCTGCTGTCTTTCACGCTGCTGTCTTGTGTGGCGTCGTTGAATTGTTCACTGTTGCAGGCTGTGAAGCGCAGGGAGAAGTATGTACGTGCCAATGACGCCACCCTGCTGCCCATTGACGGCACCGTGGGCAACCTGCTTGAGTGGGCGCCAGTGTTCCTGGGCTTCTTCTGGATGTCAGAGCGGATTTAGACGGAACCCAAGTATCAGCAAGCTGCGCACCTGCAATGCATAGCTGGACCAGGAGGGACCCGCCCAGACCTCCTGGTGCTCCGAGTGGTCTGTCCATGTAGGCAAGCCATCCAGCATGTAAAGCATCACCGTGTCACCCACCTGTAGGCGCAGAAGAGATTCAGCACAGCAGAATTGTCAACAACTGGTGGTCAGGCCATGGCGCTCAGCGCTGTGAGGCTCACAGGTGGGTGATGTTACTTGCACTGCAGCCGCCCCTGATACGCCAGGCTTCTTCACATATGTCGTGGGTGGCAGCGTGCAGCACAGGTGATTGTTTATCCGATAAAGAGAGTCTTGCGACGCGGCGGCTGCAGTTTTTCAAAAACACGGTGCCAGAAGTCATGCACATGTACAAGGATACAATCTCTGCTGCCACCTCTTCACCATCGTGTTGCCGTCTTGGTGCATGCATGTCAAGTGCTGCCGCAGCACCCGCTAACATTGTCACCACAGTCACTGTGGCAGTGCAGCTACTTCCTACAGTGTACATATGTTTTTGATGCCATTGCAGGTGGCGCCACTGCCACGGCTAGTTGGGTGTACGTGGCCCTCCGTGCATTCTACCCCATCATGGCAGTCAACAGCGGCATTGGAGCAGCAGGTTCCCAGCCGCCAATCCTGATTGCCACAGTGCCGGCGCATGGAGCCCTGGTAGCAATTGCATTACCTGCTATTTGCGCTGCTCTCTTCTGATCAGCAGACGGATGGCAGCTCCTCTTTTGATGAAGGATACTCTCTGACATCTGTAGCTTGGCCTTTTCAAGCTTGGAATGTGGCTTGGTTTGAGAGCACTGAGTGCTGCTGGAGGTAGTTGCAAGGTCTGCAATGTTGGGGCTTGGTCTTGGTGATGCCGGTGGTTGTGTGCCGTCATCATGTGAGCGTTTGCAGCTTGTTGTGCCACCTGCTGCTGCGGCTGTGAAGCTGTATGGTGTGCCAGTCACATGATCGCCGTGCGCAGGGGATGATAGGTAGTTAAAACCGCAAGGCATGCAGCGCGTTCTTGGTAGGGGCTTGGTGTTGGTGACGGCCTTTATACAAACTGATGTTGTAAGTCTGCTGCAGCTTGAGCACTGCAAGCCTTGGCAAGGGTTTTGCTGGCAGTTGGCAGGGTGTGCCACGCTGACGCTTGGTGGTGGTCCTGGTTGCGGACTGAGTCCACACAGCAACTGCTGTGCTGGGTGAGGTCGGTTGTTGTAGGGGTTGCCAACCCGGCAGTGGCGATTGCAGGGCCTGCAAAGGCCTTCGTGCGGGCCTAGTCTTGTTGTTGCTGGTTGTCGCGAGTCCTCAAGCGAGCGCCTTGCGAAGGCGCGCTGCTGCTGCTGCTGCTGCTGCTGCCGTGGTTGCTGTGACGGCTGACATGTTGCCTCAACCGGGTTGTGTGGCAGTTGCTCTGGCTGAGCCGCTGGCATCGTGGATGGGGCGGGGGAGGCTTTTTGGTTGGTCCAGCCCCGGGAGGGCTTCGTCTCGGTGGTGGTTGTGGAGATGCCAGTTTCGCAACAGCGTTGTAGCAGGGACCTTCATCTCTCAGGGAGCCTTGAGCTGCAGCGGAAAGCGCCCCTGCTTGAGCAGCTGCCCTGCACAGGGCTGTGACAGGGCTTCCTTGTTGGGAGCTTGGACTCTTGGTGGTGGCCTTGATGACGCCGGTTGCTGTAGCCAGCTGCCAACCCGCGGTTGGCAACGCCACGTTCACTCTGGTCGACAAGGCCACCACCACCTTGGCACCTCAGTACCTGCACGCACACCAGGAAGCCACAGCTGTGCAGCCAAACGGCTGGGCGCAGCCCATCTGCCTCACGGGGCATGAATGGGTGGGGCTATTCTGGTGTGCGAAAGCAGAAAGTCGCCCTGTCCCAGCCACACGCCGATTTATGCTGAAGATACTCACACACAGCCTGGCGCCGATGGCAGCGCGGTCACCTGCAAGGCAGTATATGTCTTGGCTAAGCACTTGAATGTATTGGCTTGAACTGTTTGTCGGCATGGTTACTTATATAGGCTTGGGTGGAGTCGAGACGCTGGCGCTCACGCCTGCTCAGCTGGCTCGACTTAGGCCTGAGTCGCTGAGTTGAGTCGACTTGAGCTCAAACCGTGCACTCACACCACGACATGCTGGTTGGCATATCAGTTGTTTGCAAGACGCAGACTAATGTGCGCCTTTGGGAGAAGAATTGTGCTGCTGCTGCTCACCCTGATGTGTGCGAGCTCGCTCACTCGAGTGCTGCAGTGCACTGCTGCACTCAACTCAGGAGCTCAGCTGAGTGTCAGTCGCTGAGCTGATTTGAGGTGCATTCCAAGATACCCGTGGTTTACGGGCAACTTCCTTCTTCACCAAGTTTGCTCTCAAGGGTTTGCTTTGCTCTCAAGGTTGATGTTTTAAACAGCCTGCTGCCAGCAACAGCTGTTGCTGCGTTTGACCTTGTGATGCAGAAGTGAATGCCCGCATAAGCAAGGCTGAAGGCAGGTTTGCTCAGATGCAAAGACTTTGGGGGATGAAGAACATGTCTGTGAGTGTGAAGATGCGTTGCTATAATGCGTATGTGTTGCCTGTTCTCATGTTTGCCAGTGAGTCGTGGGCATTGACTAAGCGGCAGACGGAGCGCCTGGAGTGTGTACATTCTAGCTGTCTGCTGCAGCTGTTGCATGTGCGGCTATCTGATAGACACCGTCTGGTGGATATCAGGAAGCAGTGTGGCACAGTCAGCCTTGCAGAACACCTTACGGCGGCTCGTCTGAGGTGGCTGGGGCATGTTGTACCCATGGATGAGGGCATGATCCCCCAAGTTGCTTTGTTTTCGTCATTGCACGGAGTCACAAAGCGGTCTAGGGGTCGGCCCCCAATGCGTTGGCAGAACTGTGTACACAGCGATTTACAGCGGCTAGAACTCCCTCATAAGATGGATGAGTTGCGTGGCTATTGTCATATGAGGGGCGCTTGGCGGTCTATGGTCTACAGGGTCACACATCCTGACGCTGTGGGGGCTCCCCTGCAGCGTTCCGTGCCCCTTCTCACCACAGGCAGCAGCAGTCACTCATGAGACAGCAGCGCCTGCAGCAGATGTATCCGGTTGCTAGTGAGCCGCTTATGATTGCTGGTGTGGGTTGGCAGTGCCCCTGTGGGAGGATCTATCCCACACGCGAGCGCACTGACGCTGTGGTCCAGCTCAGGGCCATCAGTGATTAGGGTTTAGGGCGACCATTGAATAATAATAATCAATCCTTGTAAGCCATACCTTTCGGCATCGGCAACCGCGCCTCACCCACTGGGGAGGCGGAAAGCAGACTGATTATTCTCTCTATTTTCGGTGTAAGGTAGACCACCCAGACCCTTACACCCCTTCCTAGGCAGCATGTGGGAATCACCCCATACGGTGGACTGCATACCTAGCAGGGCCGGTATGTATATAGCCAGCAATCGACGGAGTCCTGCGGAGAGTCGCGAGGACATTAGCAGCATCCTTCCTTCGGCTTTCGCCGACCGTATCCCTGAGTCCAGAGACATACTGCTTAGGCTCAGAATCGAACCTGCAACCTTTCGGCCACTGTTCGTCCGTCATCACCACTGCGCCACGTGTTTAACGTCCCGCCGGACACATTGAATGAGAGACCGTGCCGGGCAAGTGCTTGTGCGTTGATGGTTTTGGCCGTATCTGGCCCTAGCTTGTGGGTTTGCACTTTTTTCCGGTCTTTTTTTTTCGTGCACTTCTTCTTCTCTTCCATGAGTGCCTCTCGACTCTTCCGAGGCGGACTTCCCTGATGTGCGTATCTACGTTTAGTACCGCCTGAAACTCCGCCAAATTTGCTGTTATACCCATTACGTTGCATTAGCGGGCGTTTGGGTGTGCCAGCCCGCCCCTGGAGCGGCCTCCCGCTCCCGGTGGTGCTCAACTGTCTGCGTTCATTTGGACGCTCTTCAGCATAGTTAATCATGCCAAACGGCGAGTCCTCTAGCAAGGCTGGCGCTGCAGCAGGGGCGGGAGGGAAGAAAGCAGCAGCGACAGCAGCAGCTGCAGGGAGTGCCTCGAAGG
>CADDIJ020002059.1:0-29028 GCA_902809745.2 Tetradesmus lagerheimii | reverse complement strand
AGGATGCCGGCAATCAGGTGAGCACTACAGCAAGGTGCATGGTGTGTGTCAGTGTGAAAGCCCAATAGTATACCGTATAGTATACCATATATTATACCGTACAGCAGTGGCTGGAGCCCAGCACTGAAAGGCACGCAGTGTCGTGAGCTTCGGTAATGCACACATGCACACAATACCTTATGGTGCGCAGCAGCTGCAGCATGACAATTGACTACCCTACCTAAGCGGTTTCTGTTGTTGTCTGCCTCGCAGTTCTTCTGCATGGAGCCCAGTACGCTGCTGCGGCCGCTGCTGCCACTCCTGACCAGTGGCAACGAAGTGGCAGTGGTTGAGGCAGCAAGGGCAGTCAGCAACCTGGCACGCGGCTCAGCAGCTGTGCAGGCTGCACTGCTGCACGCTGGACATGAAGCCGCTGCAATCACTGATGGCAAGCCAGCTGGCAGTCTCTATGAAGAACTGGCAGCTGACAGTACTGCAATCGAAAATGTGTCACATGCTCGAAGCAGCAGCAGCTTGCTGATTGGGCAGTATGTGCTGCAGGCGTTGGTGCTACTGCTGGCACACAGCAGCTGGGAGGTTGTGTACAATGTGGCTGCTGCACTGCTGAACCTGACGGCTGCAACTGGCAGCGCAGCAGCACTGCAGCAGGTGAGCATAGCGATGACTCATTCTGCTGGTACGCATGCACCAATACTGGCGTGTGATGCAGTGTGTGAGCATGCTTCCGTACTGCCCGGCATGGCATGCACTGCAGCAGCATAACCGCCTGCTGCTCTAATGACACATGATAACACGCTGCATGTTGAACCATCCAGCAACAGCTGCAGCCTGCCCAACCATGCCCTCCTACACAAGGCATTTGTCCTGCCACATCACGCGTGCATGCGCAGGTACAGCTGCTGCGTGAGCTATGCGACGTAATACAGCGCTTCTCTACTGCTGTGCTGTGTGACGGGGACGGCAGCCAGCAGGAGCAGCAGCAGCAAGGAGCAACAGAGGCAGCTGCTGCAGACCTGAGTGCTGTGCCCTGGATGCTGCCGGCATCAGAGCTGGCACTACAGTGCATTGCAAACATGGCTGCGATGCAGCATGGTACTGAAGCGGAGGCAGCACCAGAAGCTGCTGTTGCAGCCAGTCACGGCGCTGCCACGTTTGACAGTGCGCTGGGTGGCGCAGAGGACTGGGCAGCTGCCGTTGAACTGATGCATGCACTCGAGGCGAAGTGCGATGTGGATAACAGCAAATATGCCGGCATTTCTGGCTTAGTGCAGATGGTGAAGACACGGTTGGGTGGCAATGCCTGACGTGTTGGGCTGGTTTGATTGAGAGAAGCATAGCCTGGTCCTGCTGCAGCTGCAGCATGCTTGGCTTGCTTGTGCAGTGATACCCCCGGGCATCTTATCACATCATGTTGGACAGGCAGCCATTGCGATCTACTAGCTGCTATAGGCGTGCTCAACTGCAACCGTTGAGCTGCTGCAATGACCCAGACGTTTGACTTTGCTGGCCTGCTGCTGGCGTGTACAGGTTCTTGCATAAGTCGTGAAAACGATAAGTGTGTTGCGCCATGATAGATAGATAGAGGGGTTACACAGTGTGTTCATGCGGCATACGCCACCACAGACACCTGGTAAAATAGGAAGCTGCAAGCAGCTCAGCTCGGGCTGTCACTCTGAGGTTTTAACCCCAGAAAAACCTCTGTGCGTAAGGCGTGTAGCGCCACTGATTGATTGATGGAAGTTACCGGGTGCGTCCAGAGACACTTTTAGGACCGCAGAGCGCGGCACACGGGAGTAAACCACAAAAAGCCCCAGAGAGGCAAAAAGCAGCTTCCCCCACCCAATAACATGAACTCTGCGCTGAGATAGACTGGCATGACGGAAAAAACAGTGTCAACGTCAGGTGTCTGAAAGCAAGACATGTAGACATGTCAGCAACATGCAGGTACTGAACACATGGTTGCTCCTGCATCAAGAGTTGGGGACATTGAGCAACATGATGATCAACACGACCATGGACCTCTGCTACAATTTGACAACACAAGGCGACAAGCAATCCCAGCACCACCAAGGCACTGCTGGGGTTTGCCACCCCAAAGGTGCGGCAAATGGACACCCACCCGACGGTGTGCATCCACCCAACACACCCACTGGCTGACACGGGCTGCATTTGAGAGCAGAAAAGCTACAAATAGACAACTCATGCAGCAAAGTAGATGAAATGTGATGACAGGCAAATGAAACTCGCAACCAGCTAACTGGCTATCAACCCCTTCGTGGCGCCACTTGAACCTGGTGGCCAACCACACAAATGAAGGGGTGATCAGCCGGTACTAATTCCAGCCAGGCCGAAGGCGCTGCCTTCATGACTACAAAGTCAACCAGCAGTTCCCAGAACCTAGCCACTGTCCCCTTCTTCTTGTCCTGTACCAACTGAACAAGCTCTTGCTGCCGTTGTTGTTGAAGTTGTTGCTGCTGCTGATCTCTACGCTGCTGCACAATAGCATTATGAGCCACCTGCTCAGCAGAGAGAGGGGCAGGTTGCAACAACTGAGTGATGAGCTGCTGGCCAGCAGGCAGGGGCTGCATAGGGCCAACTGCTGCTGCAGCAGCTAGGGCACGTTGCCTATCTAGCACATGATGCATGTTGGTTGCCCTCCTGCCAACATCCATAGCATTAAAAGCAGCCAAACAAACAACACGCCACACACACTTGAGCACAGACTTCGTGCCCCGTGGTGGCTGCATGAGCCAAATATGCTGCATAGTCAAAGGTGGCGTTCCAACGATGCGGGTGCACCAAGCGACAGGCAAATTATCCACTATGGTTTGTACCACCGCTTGCGCAATAGGGCACAACCAATAATGGTGATCACAGCCAGGCAGGCCAGCCCCGCACAAGCACTCATGCTGCAGGCTAGGCATGCGAGCAGCAGTGGGTACACTATTCAACACCACACGCCAATACACCCCCTTAAAATGATTATCCCAACGCAACTTCCAAAGTTTACGCTGAGCAGCAGCCACACTGCGCACACCATCCCTAATTGCCGCCGGGGCCGGGTTGTTGAGGGCCTGACAAACAAACTTGCGCCGCCTGTCATACAACTCAACACGCAAGCCACGCATCTGAAGGGCAGTGGGTGTTTTAACCGACAATTTAACCACCGAACAGGCCGTGCCAGCGGGCAACAAATACCACCCAAGCCTAGACACCAACATGTCTTCAACAAGTTGCTCATGCTTCGACGGTGGCGTGGCAACCACAGGCAGTGCCGTAGGAGGCCAAGCACCCTTCTGAACTTCACTGAGGACAGCAGATATCCAAGCAACAGGGAGCGGTGCAATCAAGCTGTTCAGATCATCTAAGTCGCCCTCAGCGTTGCTGCTGGAGCACGGGACCAGGGGGTGAGGCAACTGGGCCTGCACCACACGCTGAAGAACATACCATGCCCAAAGGACATCCCCAAGGGTGCTGACGACCAACCTGACTCTGCCCCCACGATGGTAAAAGGCCCCCCTTGCCTATGGCACCGGCAGGGCCTGCAAACCCCCAGGCCTAGCACCAGGAATATGAGCAGGCAGATAAGTGTTGCAAAAAACAGGTGCAGATGCACACCAAGGCCCAGGTGTCAGCACCGGAGCAGCGGCAAGCTCTGTCATCTGTTGGCGCAACTGACCCAGAGACTGCTGCCCAAAAGAAAGGCAGGCTGCTGCTGGTGCTGCTGTTGTTGCTGCTGCTGCTGTTGGTGTTGCTGCTGCTGTTGCTGCTGCTGTTGCTGCTGCTGTTGCTGCTGCAGTTGCTGCAGCTGTTGCTGCTGCTGTTGCTGTTGTTGTGGTTGTGCCGGCGCTTGGGACACAATATCAACGGCATCCCCCAGGGCCTGCAAACCACTAATCATGCGTCGCAAAGGCGGGGGAGGCACACCTGCACCTTCACCAGGTGCTTGTGTGTCTGCCGCACAGTCAAACATTGCCAGTGGGCCCCACCATGCACACCTGGACCGCAACAAAGCCCTTCCAACGTTAACCCACGGAATGTCAGTGTCATGCGGACATGTAGCAAAGAACGCACCCCACCACGCATGCCGTGCAACGATGTGCTCATACCAGGGCAAAACACCAAAACCACCATCAGCCGGCCTGCCCACAAGTAACCTAGCAGGCACACCCGTAAATTTCCTAGTGGCATCAGCAGGAGCCTGCCCCTTGTCTACCAACTTCGCCACCATGGCCTGCAACTGCTGGCAATTCTGCCTGGACGGCAAATCTGAGAATTCTGCAGCATACAAAAGTTTGCTGACCCCATATGCCGCGCTGCCCATGCCCCTACCAAAAACAGACAAGGCTCTGATGGCTTGCTCCCTGCATGCTTGCAATGGCTGCAACTCCAGGGTTGAGGGCAGCACTCACACATGTTCATGGTGTGTGGCTGTGCTTGTGTAAATGGATGCTTCTTACAGCAGTTTTCATGGTGAATAGCCCAAAGTTGGTGGCAGCAGTCAAAACTTTCCAGAATACCAGTAGAGGAGTACAGCGCGTGGCAGCCGTAAGCAACGGCAATGGCGCGCACAAGTGCCCAGAAGTAAGTGCTGCAGCACCAAAAAGATGCGGCAATGCGTTTAGCTGCATGATCGGCCAGCAAGAAGAAGTGGGGTTTGGAACCAGGGACGTGCATTAGCCACACGGACGCAGCACACCGCCGTTGCTCAATGACCTACCAAGATGCAGAACTTAATTATGAAACGTTCTTTCTTGGCTGTTGAAGGACTGCTGGCGCACAGCAGCAGCAGCAGCAGCAGCACAGCAGAACAGCAGCACTAGAACTGGCAGCACTGCTACTACCTGCTACTGCTCAATAGCAGCAACCAGCAGCAACATGACAAACGATGCTGCTTATCAGCAGCACAACCATTACCCACATCACCTCACACCCTCACATGTGAGCGCACCATACGCAACATCCTCCTGCAACTGCTGCTCTGCCTTGCAACAGGTTTCCCAGCGTGTGTTGATCACAGACCCTCCGGTTATCGTCAAGACCAAGCAGATGATGGCCAAGGCTCCTGCAAGCAAGCAGGTGCTATCACTTGCACAAGGCATCGTGCACTGGGCACCCCCTCCTGCAGCTACTGCACTGGCAAGCAAGATGCTGGCAGCTGGGGACAGAGTGCATGGCTATGGATTGGCAGGTGGGCACAGCAGAGGGCATCAAATTTTGTTTTGGTTTTTTGAGGTTAAGTAGGAGTACAGCTTATCAAGCATTGCAGTTTGATGCTGGCAGCTGGGGGGCGGGGGAGTGCACGGGTAGGCTTGGGTAGGTAGTCACCGCAGACAGTATCACCTTTGTAGTAACAGCAGCAGCACAGCTGTCCAGGCATATCAATGTCAGCAGTGAGCAAAGGCACATGCATCGCCTCAACGATTGAAACTCCTCAGATCTTACTATGCATCCAATCATTACTGTGGATTGTGTCGCTTCCTGCCGTTGCAGGCGGCTTGCCTGCCCTGCAGGAAGCACTACAACACAAGCTGCAGACAAAAAACGGGTTGCATGGGGTAAGTGATTGCTGTCATTTGCAGTGCATCAACTCTTGCGAGCTCATGCACCACATGCCGCGCTGGTTCTGCCTGCAGGCGCAACTTTGGCCGCTGATGTATGGATACAAATGTGCAGCAGCTTCCTGTGGCTCAGCTAATGTTGTCATGCAATGTGTTGATACGCATGTTGCTCTTGTAGCACAAGGTGATGTTCGCTGCTGGCCCCAACATGCACCGCAAGTGTGTTGAGGTGCTTGCCACTCTCTTTGGCTTTGCTCATGCACTGCACGCTGGGCTGCTTCTGGTTGCAGTACAAAGTTGTCTCTGCACCCCATGTATTCACATAATGTGCTGTAATGCATCTTGCTCTTGCAGTATGAGGTAATGGTCACTGCTGGAGCCAACCAGGCATTTGTCAACCTGGTGCTGACACTATGTGATGAGTCAGACAGTGTGGTGCTCTTCAAGCCCTACTACTTCAACCACATGTGCGTAATGATGGGGCAGCTGCGTACTCTGGTGCTGCTAACAGCGCTGCAGAGTGCTGAGGCTTGAATGCATTGATGAAGATGCTGTGTGATGATTCAGACAGCGTGGTTCTGTTCAAGTTGTTCTACTTCAACCTCATGTGCATTATGGCGGGGCAGCTGCATACTCTGGTGCTGCTGATGGTGTTGTAAAGTACTAACAGTGTCAACACTTCTGGAAATTTAGCTCTGCGCTATATCATCATGGTGTTTAGGATGCTGGTAGTTTAGTACTAGTGGAGGTTATAGTTTTCATTCCAACCGGCTGCTGCATTGCATTATTGCCTGCAGGATGGCGCTGCAGATGACAGGCAAACTTTATTTCACTCCGCATCATTCCACGCGTGTCAACTGCTTGCTAAACTGCTGCACTGCACTGCTTGCAGGATGGCACTGCAGATGACTGGCAGTGCCCCTCAGGTGCTGCTGGGCCCCTGTGATGCTGACAGCCTGCACCCAGACCTGCAGTGGCTGCAGCAGCAGCTGCAGGACCGCGGCCCCCTAAGATGGTTGTCATTGTCAACCCCTGCAACCCAACAGGTGTGTCAATTGTATGCCTGCTATTATCCAGTGTATGCACAGCATCAGTGTTAGGCTTCAAATCTTCTTATGCCAAGAAAGCCATGGTTTTGGAACAAGGGGATTGCCTTGTTTTAAGAGGGAAGGTAGTGGTATTGAGTGTTATTAATAGCACAATATATTGGGGTACTGCTTTTGGCGGGCAGATGTGCGTTGACCAGCTGTCATGGCCCTGCCTGTCTGTAGGTGTGCTGCTGCCGAAAGAAGAGCTGGAGGCTGCTGCTGCCATGTGTGCTGCTGCTGGCACATGGCTGGTGCTAGACAACACATATGAAGACTTCCTGTATGAAGGCCGCAACCACCATACTATGTCAGGGCCAAACGTGATGAGCGTGTTCAGCTTCAGCAAAGCATATGGTGAGTCAAGGCGGCCGCTTTTGCTTTCCATGCGGGCCTGTGTGTGTGGTGAGCATTTCTGGCTGCGTGCTGGCTGGCACTGGCTGCAATATTGTGGGTATGAGCAGATCGGGCACAGCACATGCTGTACGGCTCTTACAGCAAGTGTGGCTCCGCAAAGCGTTTACCTGTCTGCATTTTGCCTGTCTGCTTGCCTGCCTGCCCCCAGGCATGATGGGCTGGCGTGTGGGCTACATTGCGTACCCTGGGCAGCAGCTGCTGCAGCGGCAGGAAGGGCTGGAGCACTACAACCTGGGAGAGCAGCTACTGAAGGTGCGCAAACTCAAAATCTCAGGCAGCATGGCACGTTGTTGCAGAGATAATGTGCAGTGCTGGCATGCTGCAGTGGCTGGTGTTGGTGGTGACGTCAAGGGTTTGGTGTTTAGGGGACCTTGCCTTAGCTGGCGATGCAGCATCATATTTTCTTGCCCAATCTGTGTTGGCTATTCTTGATACTACTGGCTTGCAGGAAATGTCAAAGCATTTGCCGCAAAGCTGCTGTCTTCTTTCCAAAGAGTTTCCTGCAAAGATCTGCTGCTGCTGCCACAGGTACAAGACACCATCATCGTGTGCGCACCCCAAATGAGTCAGCAGCTGGCACTTGCAGCACTGCAAGAGGGCGAGGAATACGTGCAGCAAGGCATTGCAGGGCTCTCACATAACAGGGAGCTGATTGCCGATGCATTGTCACCGTTAGGCACACGTGGGCACGGCTGGGTTGGTGGCGAGGGAGCTATATACTACTGGGCTCACTTGCCAGAGCAATTCCGCGGTGTAACTGCAGCAGCAGGTGACGAAGCAGTCGTGGAGTGGCTGATAAAGGAGCATGGGGTGTGTATCATTCCTGGCAGTGCGTGTGGAGTGCCAGGGCATGTGCGGGTAGCATTTGCCAACTTAGTTAGTTAGTTAGTTACACAGCCTATAGTGTTGGTATCCTTGTCATACAAATTAGTGTTCATGAAGAGAGAAATTATATTTGTAATTGGGCATGTACTGGATTTCTGCTGCTATGGGGCCAAAACATAGGAGCCAAGTGAGTAGAGCTTGCGGGCTGAGCGGTGTGAGGTGGCTGCTGCTCGGCTGAAGCAGGGGCTGCAACAGCTGGTTAGCATGGACACATTGGTGCGGGTATGACGGCGTGCGATGTGCTGTAGTTGCTCCCGCCCTGTAGCTGTGGCGTAACTGTGGTGATTGATTACTGTATTTTCATCTGTCAACATGACCTGTTGGCAGCAACATCATCTCTTGGCAGGGTGGCTTTTGCAGTCACTGCAGCTGGCCAGCATGGCCGCCGCGGTGTTCTCTTGTGGCCAGTTCTCAAATGCTGCATCAACGGCTTTGAAAAAAATTGCCTCACTGTGATCACGGCATGTCCTTGGTTAGTTGTTGCACTGCCAAGCCCATTGGGCTGTGGTGCAACTGCTGCAATAGGGTTTCATCAACCCTAGTGTAGGCGGCAGCTTCAGCTGACGTGATACGTCTGCAAAACTTAAATTAAATGACTCAGTTTGTCTTGAAACAACAGTAACAGGCAGCATTCATCTTGCTGCTACCTCGTTCCCGAACCCTTCAGTCGCTTGCGTTCCGTTCCATTCCAACAGCCTGCTGACACTAGCCAGGCTCCAAGACATTGGCGGCCTCTTTCACTGAAAAGCCGGTTTATCGTTACAGTTTCAGCCATTTCACAAGATCAAACCATGGCAGCTCCACTCAACCTTTCGAAAGATCACGAGCCAGACGGTGAGCTCATTGTGCTGCCTGCAACAGACACTGGGGCCACGTTTATTCGCTTGTTCCCGATTGCTCGCAAGAACTGAAGTTACCTTGTCTCCGTGCAGCGTCTGTGCTGGTTTGCGATGAGGCGCGCGAGCTTGGTGAGTAAAAACATGCCAAAACCTGCTACTGCATTACTGGCTGCATGCAAACAGGTAGCAGCCACAGCAGAAGGTGCTGTTATTATCAAGTAAAATGTACAAAGCTATTGTGTTGTCTGTAGACGAGGTGGCTGCTGCTGGCACGCCCCAGAAGGAGGTGATCAGTCAGGTGCCAGCATGGAAGCGGCTGCTGTGGGAGGGGGGCCACCCTGCAGATGCCTTCCTCACAGCGGCATCAGCACAGGTGGGCCAGGGTGTAATGTAAGAAAACTTATGGCGTATCAGTTATGCGCTATTTTACTGTGCAAAAGCAAGCTGGCGGATGCGTACCTCGAGCATGGAAACTGTGTAAATGGGCGTGGCAGTGATGCGCAGTGCTGCCATGGCCAGCAGTGCTAGCAGAACTGGCGTGTACAAGTGTTGAAAGGTATGCGATTTTTGAGAAACTGAAACTAGCGTCAGCCACAGAAAAGAAAATGCAGCTCGGCGTAACACATGCCAGCATGCAATCATTGCGCACTTTTGGTGTCTGCAGGTGGGCCAGGTCATCCTCAACTTGCCCAACTCCATGGCCAAGTGTGGACTAGGTGCGTACACCAGCAGATTTCACTGGCAGCTGATCAGCTCTGTGGCAACTGCACTGCAAGCATGCGGCAGCCCTGCAAATGTGGTTTTGAAGGCCCTTGTGCAAATGTGGTTTTGAAGGCCCTTGTGCTCATGCCATCAGTGATTGGCGCCAATGGCATGTCATGCAGCTGACTCAGTCAGCAAGTTGCTGCTGCTGCATGCAGGCCTGGGCATATTCTTCCAGGTGTCAGCAGCGTCTGCTGCCGTGTACACTCTGTGGCTGTTGAGTGCACTCTACCAGGAGCTCAAACGCCATGCGGTGAGGGGGCTGAGATGCTGAGCTGGCACACAGTGTATCAGCATGAGTTTTCTTTAAAGGCATGGTGCTGAATCATGGCAGCCACGGTATACATTGCTGCTGTTGATTGAGTGGTTACAGTGCACTGCATCCGCCTGGCAGGCGGGTGGCAGGGTGCATGACACGTGTGTTTCCATGCCGCACATGTGCACCTGTTTTGGCTCTTGTCTGGCCCCTTGTAATACCCAGCACCATCATCCCGCCACACTGCCGATTCCCACCCTACAGATCAAAGAAGGCACATGGAACAACAGCCCAGATGGCACACACCGCACACGTGTCACACAGTACCACTCCGTGATAACTGGCACCACCAACAAGCGCTGGCTGGGCGAGTTTGCGCGTGTTGTGAACATTGTGGAGCTGCTGGGGCTGTCGGTGGCTCAGATCATTGCCAGTGCCTCAAATTTCTACAGCTTGGGCACTGGCCTGGCAAAGAGGTATGTATGTATGTATGGATGGATGGATGGATGGATGGATGGATGGATGGATGGATGGATGGATGGATGGATTGATATATGGATGGATTGATGGATGGATGAATTGATTGAACGATGGATGGATGGATGGATGGATGGATGGATGGATGGATGGATGGATGGATGGATGGATGGATGGATGGATACGGTATGTGAGTTATGTAAGAGGCAGATGTTCATGTTCGGGAGGTTAGGGCCAGGTGCACCACGTGGACATATTCTCAACCCACAACAGCTGCAGACCAAAGCAGCATGCTGCGCAACAAACACAGTTGGCACTGTCTGTTGACTGAACTGGCGGCGGCTCTGCATGGTGTTCAACACTGCTTGGACTTTTTTCTTCAAGCTGTAAAGACCGTCATGGTCATGGCGATGGCTCATAACACCATGCTGGCACATGCTGCAGGGACTTCACTTTCATCTTTGGCGCCATTGCAACATTGATGGTGCTCATCCCAAGCTTCAGGTGAGGAGGTGGATCAAGACAGGCATGCATGGCATGCACTGCAGTGCATTGCATTGCCTGCTGACAAGCATTGGCCAGCAGGCTCGTCTAAACAATGCCGTAGCAGGGGCCCCAAGTACACCACCTCTGAAACCAAGAGACACTGCCGCAGTGATGCAGCCAAGCCTTGCCTGCACTTCCTGCAGGAACATGCGCATCTTTGCGCTGCTTGCACTTCTTGGCACCACCTACACCTCCTGGTACATGATGGCAGAGAGCTGGGCGCATGGACTGGTGCCTGCAGCAGCTGCCAGGCCACCTCTCAGCTTGGAGGATGTGTTTGCAGGCCTCAGCAACATCCTGTTCACGTTTGGAGGTGCGCTGCACATTCATATGCACGTGCAGTTGAATGTATGTAAGCATGCCATGATGATGAGAATCCTGTCTGGACTAGCGTTGCAAACCATTGGTTAATCTTGGTCTTGCAAGCAGCCTTTGTGATAGGTTCTGCAGAGTATGATGGCACACTCTGCTGCTACGCTTCTGCTGTCACTGCTGTCACTGCTGCTGCTGCTGCATCTGCTGCCTGCTGCTGTTGGCATGTGTTTGCTGCCTGCTGCAGGCCACTGCATGCTGCTGGAGGTGCTTGATAGCCAGTTCAGGCCCTCCAAGTTTCCCCGCACCTTCATGTTTGCCCTCATCTACGTGACGTCAACGCTGACAGTGCCCAATGCAGCGTTTACCTTCCTAGCCTTTCCAGAGCAGGCCACAAAATTCGGTGCGTGGCTCCACTATAGCTAGCAGCTGAGCCGCTGCTGAATGAGCCTCATGAGCTGAGCCCGCAGAGTATAGACTGCTGTTGAACCCTAACGACCAGTGTACTGAGAACTTGCCTGTGACAGTGCATTGTTGTTGCACTGTGCTGGCCCAGTAAACAGCAGTTGTTTCACCATAGCTGTGCCAGACCTAGCAGCCTGCTATGAGTGTTTTGCTACTGGCAGCATGTTGGCATCAGGCTGCTGCTGACTGATGTCGGCCAACTGCTGGGCTTGTTGTGCAGGCAATGCGTTTGCCATCTTTCCCCACAGTCCCGCCAAGGTCATTGGCATTGTGCTAATGGTGGCACACCAGCTGGTGGCGTATGGGCTGTTCATCCTGCCCGTATGTATCATGTGAGTCTGACAGGCTGAGTAACATGCATGCCTGTGTTGTGTGCAGCAGCCGGAGGTTAGCGTGCCAGTCTGCTGTATTGTATCAGCAATGGCATCGCTTACACTGCGCCTGCTGAGGTGCGCGAGTGCAATGTGTTGGCCACAGAGTCACTGTTAAGGAAACATATCAAATGTGCTGTGACAGGCTGTAGTGCAATATGGTAAGTTAGTACATGTCATTGTGGTGTGTTGCTGCCTGTGATGTTGCAGGTGGGAGAAGCTGGTGCGCACTCACTACAAGCCACTGTGGATCAAGCTGCCCTCACGCCTGCCAGTCGGTGCGGAACAATATTTTTGCAGCGCTGCTGCTGAGTCCCTGCGGAGCCTCGGACGGCACATTGGCAATTCAGCTGCCAAAAGCGGCTGTGAAGCTGCCCTCTCTTGCCACACTGCACCAGCTTGGGCCATATTCTTGCTGCTGGATGTCATTCTACAGCTGTGTATCTGTTGCAGCTTCTGGCACTGTTGCATTGCCGCTGATAGTCATTGGGCTGTACACCTGCTGACGCCTGACGAGCCCTGCCCGCCTGCTCCTGTCTTCTGCCGCCTGCAGCGCTGCTTGTGTGGTTCATTGCGCTGCTGCTGCCCTTCTTTGGAGTCATCAACGACATCCTCGGCGCATTTGCTGTCACATTTGAAACGTGAGTGGGCACGACGTCTTTGCCTGTAACATTTTGATCATGCACAGTAGACAGGCCGGTAACTCAGCAGCTGGCTCTTTGCTGAGGAAATGTGCGTCGTGTATGCCGCTTCCAAACATCCACTGGCATGCTTAAAAATGTAAATACATAAATGTGTCGCTGCTATTTCTTTGTCTGCTGTGTCTGCTGGTCCTGCCCATGCCTTCCCGTGTACACCTGTTTTATGCTGCAGCTACATCATCCCCTGCCTCGCCTTCAACCTATACTACCAGCGCCACCCGGAGCGCCAGGCACGGGCCCTGTTTAAGCCAGCAAGGTGCGATGTTGCTGGTGAAGGCACCACAGCTTGTTTGTCATCACACGCAACTGTTCTGGCGACGAGCTAGCAGCCAAATGTGAAGTTGTTGCGCACAGCCAGCAAGTTGGATTGCAGCTGGCAGGGGCTCCCCTCAGGGGCCAGTGACAGCATTGCCGTGATGGCATGCTTCTACTGCGCTGTACTCAGTACAACCGGATTACTGGGCCACGGCTGATGTGCTGTACTGCGTGCCAACGTTTCCTGCCCCTCGTTCTGCAGGCTGCTGGGTTGGAGCGGCGTGTTCACCATCAACTACATTCTCATCGCCACCACTGCTGTTGCCGGCCTTGGCTTTGGTGGCTATGCCAGTGTGGTATCACTCATTGACAGCATTGGCAAGTTTGGGGTCTTTGCCAAGTGCTACAACTGCTGAAGTGGTGAAGGTTCTGTGTACAGTGTATGGTGTACAGGGTACATGGAGAGCATATATTGGTTTGCTGCCGCCTTATGCCGTCCTAGTCGCCCTGTCCTTACGTCTGGCTGTGTGATCTTGACAACATGCTTTGGGTTGGTGTGCTTCCTTCAGCACAAGCTGCTGGCTGAGTGGGGTGCGTTGCTGACACAACGCAGGTATAATTTGCATATTTTGGAGAGAACATGTGCTCATTTGATGGCCTCAGTGTGCTTCATTGTGCGCTCATCCTTTTCTGTCACTTGTTGACACTGTGCTCATTTGGGGTGGCTCATATGGTGACTGGACCCACATGTAACTACTATCTAACAAAAATATTGAAAGTGCCACAGCAGCCGCCACAGCCTGCGACTTGACAGCGGCTAGGAACAGCGACTGACGAGGAAATGCTTTGAGCAGTGACTGTTAATCTGCTGCCAGTAAGCTGCAGTCAAATGGCACTTGCTGGTTGAGCAGGGTTGTACAGTAGGATATGCTGCATTTGCAGTGCCAATATTGTACATTAATGCTGTTTGGACAGTTCCATCCAGGGGGCGTCGTCCATGATGCAAGCCTGCAGTGCGCCAGTAACAATTACGTACTACGTATGCCATATGTAGTAAGTATTGCATAACTTATGCAATGAATGCACTGCTGTTAGTGATGGACTTTATGAATGGAAACTGGCCGCAGGGCACAAATTGGCTATAGTTATTGTCATCTCAGATGATCTGCATAAATGCATTGATCAGTTATCTTGACATGTGTAAAACAGCGCCACGCTGTTTGGCATGTTGGCAAGAATGCCACAAGAGGATTTGAGGCGAAGTTGTTGTTACAAGGGGTTTGTTGTTGCAATGAGTTTGCATCACCGCGCAGTGTGGCAACTGCAGCCGTAAATGCAACTGGCCATAACTTTTCACTGGACCATTGCCAAATGCCGGGGCCTGGCCATGTGTGCTACATGCGCACATATCCAAAGAACATGGCGCATTGGGTGGGCACACAAGTGCTGCTGAGTCTACAATGCATATGCAACAAAGCAGCATTGCATACATCTGCTGCACGTCTAGAGGTTGGGAACGCCTCTTGTTGCACTGCTGAATGCCATTGCTGATGCACAGCTCTGCCAAATGGGGCATACAGACATCTCAGGGGCATCAAGCGCTGTCAAGTTCAGTGCTGCATGTGGCAACGGCAGTGCCCTCACAGCCATGCCAAGCGGCGTGAACAGCAGTCGTGGACAAGCTGCCATCATCAAACCACACGCCGTGCATAGGCGACCAAACCAACAGTTGGTCACCAACCAAATTGATCAATTCCTTGTCAGTACACAACAATACTGTCGGTGACACATTCAGCAAGGATGACATGGCTCCTGCCTTGATGCAAAGCTCTGACAGCATGTCCAGCGTAAGCCAAATCCTGACACTGCTTGCTGAGCAAGGTCTGCGGGAAAGCACAAAATCTGAAGCCATCTGCCAGCAGCCTGCTTCAAGCAGCGGCTGAGTGCTTGGCCACCGGGATGCCATATCACTTCAAGCAGTTGCATGCGAGGGCTGCATACGCTACATGCACCATGCTGAATCACCCATAATTCACATTATGAGAGAGAGCCTGCCAACCATGCTACATTCAGAACAGAATTTCAACTATCTGGAGCTTGACATCTCTGCAGCAGCTTGGTTGCTCATGGATCAAAGTCAGAGCAATCGCATGCATTATACTGCATGCGGCGCTGCTCAAAAGCAACACAAGAGAAACACATCAAAACTGCTACAGCCAGAGAGCCCTGCAGCTACAGCAATGGTCGTTGAACAGTGATGTGTGCACCAACGAGGTGCAGCATGTACTGCTGCACCACCTTCGACACACAATACAGCTGCCAGACAGGCTACAGGGCAGGTTGCGACAGCTCTCTAGCACTACAGCACAGGGACTCTTAACGGCCATACAAGCTGGCATCTAAAACCATTGCAAAAGACCAATCAAAAGTAACCCGTTGACCCAGACTACTCTGCAACAGCGCACGTGCCATTACAGCTGATTTGCTACACAAGTTTACAGCACTGTGCAGGAAACAGTCTGCTGGATCAAAGTTTCCCATCACGCCATATGAAACACTAGCTTCTTTTCAACGCACGCTTGAGAAATCAAACCTTTCTGCCTAACCCAAGTCATACATCTTGGAAACAAGGTTTGATCTTGGTAAAACAACAAAGCACGTAGTGTACACCAGACAACCAGTCTAGCTACAGGTGTAAGCCTGCAGAGCAATGTGTCCAGCAGGATTGTATAATTGCCACAAGCACATCTTACAATCAAGCCACTCCAAGATCTCTGAGATCAAGCTGGTGTCTGAAAACTGGGCTAATGCAGAGACCTGGAATGCAGATGCACGGCACATGACTGCGTAGTCGCGACATGCGATGGCGCAAATCCCTGCAGTTTACCCTACAACACGCACACACACCAGGATAACGCACACAGAGAGACAAGAAGGGAAGCAACATATGCTGCACACTGCAAAGCCTTTCCATTGCCACAGCAACGCAGTGCATTATACACTTAAAGTGCCTCTTCTTGCAAAAGCCCACAACAACAGCACAGGCGCAAAATTTGCCGGAGCTGTGGCACGGCCATGGAGCTCTTGCAGGGCGTGATTTGTGCGAATCACCAGCAACAGTCCAATGTCAGTGGCACTCACTGTTGGCCAGGTCCGGCTGGGCTGTTGCTGTGCAGGTCTGCTGCTGTGCGCACACCTTGGTCTGCTGCAGCGGAGGAGTCTACTGCACAGACACAGGTAGCCAGCAGCGTGTGGCAAGCGATGTTGATGGCATACACAGTGACAAGCCAGCTGAGACGGCGCCGTGCTGCAGTCATTGTCAGTGAGATGCAGCTTACAGCACTGGGATAGCGAGAGCCAAGCACATGCTATGTGCAAGGGCCTTCGATAACTCGGTTGCTTGCCAGCAACAGCAGCACGCATCTTCTATTGGCTGCATTCAATCCAAGTGCAACATTGCGGTCATAAGCCAACTAACCTGAGATAGCTGCTGCCAGTGTTGCGTGCAGCTGTGGCTTAGCTTCTGTTTCTGCTGCTGCTGCACCCTGGTTAGCTGCCATTTCAGCCAGCAGCAGCTTCAGCTTGCCCTCCATCACGCGCAAGTCAGCATACATGGAGGCCAGGTCAAAGCCCTGCAGGATGCAAGCCGGCAACACAAGCAGTATCAGCCCACATGAAAGAACGTAAATTAAAGCCACATGAAGCTCTGGTCAATGCCCTGCAGGACGCATAACCACATGGGCAGCGTAAGCAGAAACAGCAGCAGTAGCAGCTCAAATACATTGCTGACACCTGCTACTGTGCAGGTTGGAACACATGGAGCCCAAGTCATAGTCCTGCAGGTTGTTGATGCCAGCAAGCACTACAAGCAAAAGCATTGGCAGTCAGAGCAGATAAATCTAGTTGGCACAGACTGCAAGCTGCTCCCAGTGAGTACAGTGCAATAAAGTCCATCCAATGTATGGCGTAGGGCCCATTTCAAGTGTCAGTGGCAGCAGCAGCAGCAGCAGCATCACATTGTCGCGCACCTGCCATGCTGGGTGCTCGAACTTGAAGCTCCTGTTTGCCGTCCACACTAGGCTGTTGCACTTGAAGCCGCTGCCAAAGGCCAGCTGCAGCACACGCTGCCCAGCAGCCAGCCCCTTGAAGGTTTCAATGTAGGCCAACATATACCTACACCAGCACAGCAGGCAGGCAGCCACAGCGGTGGAATCTTTGCTTTATCAATGTGTGTCTGTTGCCAGCAGCCAGCCCCTTGAAGGTCTCAATGTAGGCCAGCACATACCTGCAGCAGCACAGCAGTTACGTCTTCATATCAATTGCTTCTTTGCACCCTGAGATGCTCAACCAGCTGCTGCTGCTGCCTTGTAGTGTAGCATGTGTAAGCAGGATGCTTGAAATGTAAGGCTAACGTATCAGCATAGTGACTTGCCAGCAGCCACTGTGGAGCTGTCAATCAGCAGTATCTGCAGCATACACAATCAGGCATGCCACTGGTGGATGATGTGTCGTTTTTATGCTTGCCGCGCACCAGATGCTGCTGCAGCTGGTGTTGCCGTAGCGGTATAGGCTGGCCCTGCTGGGCTCCACATAACTGGCTGGCAGCCCCAGCTCACGCTGTATGCCGTCAATCACTGCCTTGCCACCTGAACACGTGCAGAAAACATGGCAAACCAACAACAGCACCATTGTAGCAGCCAATTAGTGAGCGACATTGGTACCATGACATGCTGACAGCAGAACTTCTCAAACCGTTTACCATCGGATGTACTACTTCACAGTGTGAAGTGGGTCTATAGTTTGTGAAGAATGTCATAGATGCGCTGCACTGACATGCCCCTGCGACATCAAGCTCAAGCAGCCCCTTGCAGGCCCCCTGCATCCCGCTGCACACCTGTGTGTACGCAGATTTGCTCAGCACACTCCTGTTCGGCTTTCAAGAGAGCCTTGAACACCTTTGTAAGCCTTTCCAGACAGACACACGAACAGCCTGGACTTGGACACCGTGTACCTGTGTGTATGCAGATGTGCTCGGCGCACTTCTGCAGGTCAGGCCGGTAGGGCTTCACACTGTGGCGCCGCAGCAGCTGGCGGCTGGCGTAGTTGGCAGCAAAGGCGGCCTTCTCCCACAGTGGCATCACCTTGAGCAGCAGCTCAGTGAAGTTCAGCCTGAGTGCCTTGGCTGCAGCATGATTGCATTTGTCAGAATCAAGGCACAGATTCAGTAAAACTGTGGCTAGATAAGCAGTTTGAGGGTGACAAGGAGGTGACAGGCTCTCGCTGCGACAGCCTGAAAAGACGATCGGCAGCAGCTTGGTGAAGTTCAACCTGACTGCCTTGACTGCAGCAGGCATGAACAGTGGCAAAGCGTGACAAAGCTTCAGAACGCAAACAGTAAAAAGGCGCAGGAGCCTGCGCAAACAGCAGCTCGGCACAGAAGCCTGTGCAAGGAAGCAGAGGCCCTTTAGAAGCACACTTGCACTGCTGGCAGCAAACTCTGGCTGGCAGGTTCATCCAATGCTTGGTACAGCACCCAAGTAGGTGTTGCCGTGCATCACCTGCAATCTTGGGCAGGTCCTTTGACAACTTTATGCCCTTGATGCCTTGGCCATCCTCCAGCTCCTGGGCTGTGCACCATATGCAGCATCCTCAGCCATGAGGTTGGTGCGCGCCAGGCTGTGCAGGCGGTACTTGGCACGCCTGCAGAGACACATGCAAATTCAATGCATTAGCAGGCATCGTAAAATCTTGCAGGTAACAGATTATCTGAGCGCGCAGCCTATTTAAAAACTGAAGTACAGACTGCTGCAGCACAGCACGGATGCTCGGATCAACTAGAGTTTGTGCTGCTGAGGTTTATAGAGAAGGGCTGTTGTGCCAAATTCTGGCACCCAACACACGCTGAGCTGGCATGCTGCCATCTTTCATAGATGTGTGACTCACCTTGCCTCGCTGCGCCTATTGGTCAGTAGTATGGCAGCAGCACCAGACCTGCAGGGCAGCAGCAACACTTGGCAGGTTAGGTGCTGACTCCTACCAGCATAGCCATCGATGGCTGTGTGATATCACACAGCCGGCCTGTCCTTTTGCAGCCCAGAACTCCATTCAAAGTCAGCAACAAACAGGACGAACATCAGACGTGACATCACCAACAAGCAAACCACACTGCGCTGCAGTTGTGAAATATGCCCTATGAGCCTCTCGTTGGCTCCTAATGGGGTTCCCACTCCTTGTTGGGTGGAGCATGCCAAGTAAAGTAAAGTAAGAGATAGCAGCACCATGCGCTTACCTGAACAACACGTTGGCCACCTGCATTGAGCGCTGCGTGCCCTTGTAGATTGACTGCGTGACCACCTCCGTTGACACCACCAGCGCGTAGCTGCCGGGCCGCAACGCCAGTGCCTGCTGCGCAAGCTCAACTGAGATGGGGCTGGCTGCAAGGACAATGATCCAACGTTGTCAACGTTCAGCAAGACGCTCAAAGCATGGCAACAGGTAGCAAGGTGTCTGTTTACAGGACTGGCACACAGCACAGCCACTGGCATAATGATTACGACTACCTCTGCTGCAACTCGATGCCGCATCTAGGCTGGGTTCACTGTGCAATGACAGCCTTTGCGCATGCGTCTGAAACACTGTTGCATCCATCCTGCAGGTTCAGATGCACCGCACCAACTTGCCAAACAAAGCGCGACATGCCAGGGATTAGCCCACCCATCCACTCTCCTCCGCCCCTCACCTGCGCAGCCCACGCCTCCCAGGTTGTCGTGCAGCGTCGTGGGGCTCAGGTTCAAGTGGTTCATCAGCTGCGCAACCAGGCTGGGGGTGGGGCAGAACACGCTGCTGTTGACCACTACCACAACTATCTGGCTGGGTGAGATGCCCGTGCGCTGTAGCAGGTCCCTGCAGGGAATTCACGAGCAGCAGCAGCAGCACTGGGATTGATGTGCTTTCTGCAGGAGACTCTCCTCGGAGGCACAAGCAACTGAGCAGCAGCAGCAGCAGCAGCAGCAGCAGAACCAATGAAACTGCTACACCTGCAATACTACACATGACATTCACTGTGTTGGTCTGCAACTTGAAGCCAGGGCACTGCCGCAGTGAAGTTCAGCATCTGCTGAGCTGCCTGCGCTGGCACTCACTCTGCTGCCTTGATTGCAACACATTCAAACTCCAGGCGTGCCTTGCTGGTGCTGGTGTCCTGAGGAAAGTCGTGCAGCCCTGTGAAGGGAGGAGGAAATGAAACGGCAGCATCAACAGCAGCGGCAGATGCAAACACAGGTTGAAGCAGTGAGCATCCTGCCAACACGCAACCCACCCTCAGTGAGCAAGCAGCAAACTGGCAACTTGTTTCGACATGTCTGCTGCTGCTCCAGTGGAGCTGCACGGCTGGCGCTGCAGAGACTGCTGCATGGAAGGTCCCAGCAGTGCTATGGCAGCAGCATGGTTGCTACGTACTGTACCGTCCACTTACAGTCTGGTGCGTAGGTGGCAGGCCCCATGCCTGAAGCGTACAGCACCTTCTGCCGGACCTGGATGGACTCCTTTTCAAAAAAGTGGCTCTGCAGTGTGCTGTCATGCAGCCGCTCCCTGCTGTTGGCCTAGCTGCAGCAGGTGAAGCAGGGGTGGTGCGTTGTGTGGGCGGCAACGGGTACAGAGAAGCACCATATATTGAAAGAGTTGCTTGTCAAGATGACGATTGCGTGATTGCCAAATATGCAAAGATCTTGCACAGCTTGTGTAAGGCAAAGTGTACACTGTACAGCAGCCTGTTACACAGCTGCAACAAACACTGCTGTTAGTTAGTTAGTTAGTTAGTTACACAGCCTATAGTGTTGGTATCCTTGTCATACAAATTAGTGTTCATGAAGAGAGAAATTATATTTGTAATTGGGCATGTACTGGATTTCTGCTGGTATGGGGCCAAAACATAGGAGGCAGGTGAGTAGAGCTGGGGTATGGCTTTCTAAACGGGTGTTGAAAAACACCGACAATCCCAGACACTATTGGTCTCACCGAACTGACTATGGTTGGAGCCATAACACGGCCAGGTATGGGGGTGGAAACCAGCCTAAAACCCACCATAACACCATATGTTATCCCGTTTGCACAGTCCTGGATATCAATGTTACTGACATTGTAACACGATGCGGTTGGCAAGACCTGGAAATGACATACAGCGGCCTCACAGGGTGTGACATTCTCTCGCCACACACAGTACATTAAAATGCCCTTCTGACACATGATCACACACAAATAATTGACTCAAAATGACAAGGTTCACCAACAAGGCCTTACACCATAAGGTTGCCCTCATTGGTCCCGCGTCCTGTGAGGACGGTACTCCGCAGCTTCCAAATCTCACACACAAAATCAGCTACTGTTCTCATGGCTGTCACAGCACTCGCGTCTTCGCGCTCGGCTCCAGCTGGCCGGGCAGGTTCATCATTGCCTAGGACATCATCTGTCATCTTCATGACCACTAATTTGTATGACAAGGATACCAACACTATAGGCTGTTTAACTAACTAACTAACAGCAGCACCCTCCACGTATTGGCCGGTGGGCCTGCTTGAATAGCCGCCAGTGTGGCAGGCACAGTCTCTTGTAATTTGCTAAAAAGGGTGGTTCTACAGGCAGAATAAGCAGGGCACTCCAGCAAAAAGTGAGCAAGTGTTTCAGGTGCACTGTGGCAGGCAGGGCATGATTATTGCTGGGTACGCTGCACAGTGGTTTCATTGCGGCGCTGGCAACTATGAATAGCACGCAGTGGCAGACACTCTAGACACACTTTCATGCACAACTCAGCTGCAGGGCCACGGCGCATTTGGCTCAGTTTCGTCACATAAGCACGTGCTACTGGTTTGTTTTGTTTAATCACTCCTGGTCCAAAGGCGGCAGTATAATTTTGAGAGAGAGTAGTTACATGTGGGTCCAGTCACCATCTCAGATGGTATGAGCCACCCCAAAATGAGCACAATGTCAACGCATGACGAAAGAAGATGAGCACACAATGTAGCCCATTGAGGCCATCCGTTGAGCACAGGGTCTCTCCAGATTGAGCATAAGATTATATCTGCGGTGTGTCAGTGACACACCCCAATCAGCCAACAGCATGTGCTGAAGAAGCACACCAACCAAAAAGCATGTTGTCAAGATCACACAGCCAGAGAGATAGGCAGGGCAACTAAGGCGGCATAAAGGCGGCAGCAAACCAATAATGTGACAGGATGCATGTGTAACTCGTCAAGTAACCTAAACTCATCACGGGCTAGGAGCAACAGCGTCTAAGGCGTCATCTACAGGGACATAACCCTCAGGCTGAATTGGCACACTTTGATGGTCAGGGGACAACCCCAGCAACACTGAGCGATACAACCACATCTGATAAACCACCACAGCCAAGCCCTCTTGATCCTCACAGTCTAGAATGCGCGGCACCAACTCGTTAGCATAGCGATCTACAGTACCCGCAGGATAGAACACACTAGGGCAGGCACCGCGCAAGTGGTCATATGCAGGGCATTCTAGCAGAAAGTGTTTGAGATCCTCCACATTGTCATAGGTCCCAGTCCGGGCGTGCACGCGTGTGCGCCAAACTGCTCGGCTAGCTGCAACAGGATTAGCACACGAGCACAGTCTACACAACCGCTGCTGCCTGGGCACCCGAGGGCGGGCATGTCTACCCAGCTGCACCTCCAACTGTGCAGCCCCAGTGCGAAGCCGTGCAAGGCACTGCAACACCCGGAACGGCAAGCATAATTGCATGTATTGAGGTTGTGTGTTGCGGTCAAAAGCAGCATCAGCCTCCATAGGATGCACCCAGGCAGCATGTGTGCACATAGTAACATGATTGCTTGGTGCTGTTCTTGGGTCAGCATCCTCCGCACCTGCATCGGCCCACCCCTGCTTAACCAAGCGTGCAAGGGCAGCAGACACGGCTGTAGCATGCAACTCAAGCCCACATACACTTGCAGCCGTCACCCCAGGCCCACGCCATGCAGCCTGCTGTATAACACCAAGGCGTTGCATAGTGTGCAGCAGATAGTATGTCCAGCAAGTTTTGCAACCACTCAATGCTAACTCCACATCCGACACCCACGCAACCCGCGCAAGACGATCAACGGGCATGGCCCTAAGGCGTTCCCACCAGCGCGCCGCCAGCACAACCCAATGGTGCTGAACAGGCGAGCGGTGAAGATCGCGCATCAGCACATCAATGCTGGAGCGTTGCCCAGCCCCAGTCATGTAGCGAAGGAATGACACATGCACCTTGTCAGCTGCAGACATGCGCCACCCTGTGCGCCTGAACAAGCCTGTATGGCACAACTCGGGGCCCCACACATGAGATGCGTATGACATAACAGGCTCAACCATGATGTCAAACATGCGGCACTTCATGTCGTATTGTGTGATGCGTTGCTTACGGAAGCGGCCCAAGAGGGTATGCATGGCCTTGAGCCCAGACGCTGCCAAAGCATCAACTGCCGGCTGCAGACCTTTGGTCTCATGCAACACTGCACCAAGGTATGTGTAGCTGCTCTGAATGCTCAGGGGCTGACCAGCATACGTGAACGCAGTTGAGCGCGGGCGTGGCACACGTTTGCCACGGAACACCACCACACACGTCTTCTTAGGCTGCATGTTGACTTCCATGCCAGTGATCTCACAAAACAACTGCAAGCAATCCAACAAGCATTGCGCGTCTGCCGGCGACTCAGCAATCAAGCAGCCGTCATCCGCATAGAGCAAATCAGGCACATGAAGAGAGCCAACCTTGGGTCCAAGAGGAGCAGAAGCCCCACCTGGAACAGGCTTGCCTCTAATTGTGATCAACTCGTGCAGCATCTCAATAAACAACCCAAACAGCAGCGGGCTCAGCTCACTTCCTTGCTTAGTACCAAGGCACGTATCAATAGGGTCACCCAATTTGCCATTCACAGACACCTGTAGCTGGATGGTGTCATATAGACGCTCCAATAGAGACAAGAAGCGGCCATGGATGCCAAGCTGCCTGCAACGTGCCAACAACAAGTCTCTAGGAACCGTGTCAAAAGCTTTCTTAAGATCTATGAACACAACATACAACTTCTTACGCTGGTGGCGGGCCCTGTTAATGAGATGCGTAAGGGTGAACAACGCATCAATTGTGCCATGTTCTTTGCGAAAACCACACTGTGTAACAGCACGCACACCTAGGCTCTCCATAGTTGGGTCTAGGCGGAGGTGCATGAGGCGGTCAACCACACGACTATAAATGCTAGACACACTAATGCCTCTATACATGTCCCTGTTGTTGGGCTCACTAGCCTGCCCTGATTTGGGCACCGGAATCAGCTTGCACAATTGCAGAACACGCGGCCACGTTGTTGGGGTGATGTTAGCTGCAGTAATCTGCCGCACCACCCATGCCACACAACGCAGCAGCGGCTCAAAGACGTAGCCCTGGCGGCGAGGTGCATCACCAGGTCCAGAGGTTGAGCGCGGCTGGCCAGGCGCACCATCAGCTAGAGCCTCATGCACTTCCTCAGCAGGGAAGCGCAGCAACTCACATGTCAAGTTTTGCAAGTCTGCCGCTTTGCCAGATGGCAGGGAGCACATCACATCAACAATTTCCGCAAATCTAAACTTATCATTCAGGTGGTTGAATGCAGACGGCGGGTGCTGATGCACTGCCGCCAGCTGAGAGCGCAAGGCCGCAGCCTCAGGCGACAGCGGCGGCCGCTGTGTTGGATGTGCCATTATGTCAGAAAACCAAGCCGTCCAATCATCTACATCATCAAGAGGGCAAGACACACCACGCTTGTCCAAAAACACTCGCCAAAAATCGCGTTGCTCCTCACTAAAGTACGACTGCAGGAGCTGCAGCTGGCACTGCTGGGTGTGCTGAAACTTTTTGCGGCGCACAACACGTTTGTAAGCACGGCGTGCCACCAGCATTGCTGCACGCAGAGTTGCATCCCCAGCACCCCCATACTCCCCACCACGCGAAGCATGCCAGGCCTTCCACGCGCCATCAAATGCCTGAGAGAGGCGCTGACACTCATCATCAAACCACGGCTGAGTGCGCTGCGGGCGTGAAGCTGCCACAACAGATGACGGTGGGTCACACTCAGCACCACAAAGCTGCATGAGTTGCGTCAATTCCTCCAGTGCGCCGCTAACATCAACTGTACCAGCACGCATGCGCTGAAGCAAAGACTCAAATCGCGCCTTATTGCGCTGCAAAGCACCAATGTAGCGCTCACTGTTGTCCGCTGTCGGCCGGCACGCCCGAGGTCTAGACTCCCTGCTACGCCGCCGACCAGCAGTGGTCAACCCATGCTGGCTTGCGGGCGGCGCGGTGCGGCGGCTCCGCCCTGCTGTCCTAGATGCAGGCTGCACGTTACGCAACTCTTCAGGCTGGGCCAGGTGCCGCACAACAGCCAGGCACAAGAACAACGCACAATGATCACTCGACGTAGAAGGAGCAAAGGGTAGCACCTCAAAGTTCCGCACACTTGCAAACAAGGATGCAGACACCATGCTTAGATCAACCACACTTTGGCCCAGCATGTGACCCGCCGCGTCCAGCGCATAGTACGTGCATGCACCTGTATCATCATCCGGGGCGCGGCCGTTCAGAACCACTGAGCATATAATTTTGAAGGATGGCACTGGTGGCTCTGGGTCCTGTGCTCCAGATCTGTTGAACCCGGCGGGCAGCTTTTTGACATATGTAACAAATTGTCCCTTAGTACAGTTGGTGGTGGTAGCAGTGTCAATGTCATATTCTGCTAGAAGCTTATCTACGTTCTGTTGCCAAGGGTTTAGATTGCCAGTCCATGCCTCGGCCACTTGACGCAGCAGGCGATCAGAGGACACCCTGCGGAGATGGTGCCAGTATGTCAAGGTGAAGATGTCACATGTAATGTGGGCAGGCATAATGCCCAGCTCCTACTGCAGACATTCAGTTTGTGCGTTAGGTGAGCAATGATTGATGCGCTTTACAAGTTGCATTTGCCAGCTGTCCAGGAATTTACGATTGGTTAGTGTAGTATTTCCCCACACCTGCACAGCATAAGTTAGCACAGGTTGTACAACAGCACACACAGTTAGCTTGCGCAGGTGCCATGACATGCGGTTCTGGTTTAGGACGCCACGTTGTGCGTGTGCAGCAGCCTCAGCCTTTTCCTTTCTTACATTCAAGTGTTCATCCCATGTGCCTACATCAGAGATCCATGCACCTAAATAACGGTACGAGCGTACTTGAGGAACAGTAATGCTCCCCCACACGAAGGGGTCTGTTGGGGCAGGTCCATGCCTACCAGCCCGCTGCCTGGCAGCAGCTGTGCCACCCCTGACCACCATGACTGCTGTTTTAGATCCATCAGTGGACTTGACACTAGCTTTCAGCCGCCACCGCGTAAGCGCTGTGCGGGTTGCATTGATAAGTGATTGCATTGCTTCATGCGAGTTTGTAAGGCCGACCATATCATCAGCGTACATAAGTGCAACGAGTTTCATTGCAGCAGAAGTTGTATCATTGTTAGGTAGGGGAACTCCTTGATGGCTTTCCCACACTTCTTTCAACACAGAGTCAACATAGATGTTGAACATAGTTGTCGCCAGCGTGTCTCCCTGCTCCCATCCCATCCCTGGCTGGAAGGGGGAAGAAAATGCGCCATTGTGTAACACAACACTGGTAGGGCTATCAGTCATTTGTGCTAGAACTCTGAACAGTTTTCCTTGGATCCCTTTGTGCCACAGGTGCCATAGCAGATGTAAGGTTGAAGGAACCGGAAGTTTCTAGAAGGTTTTAGAAGGTTCAGGATGTTTCCAGAAGGTTCCAGATGTTCCAGAAGTTCTAGAAGTCTCCGGAAGGATGTAGATGTTTCCGGAAGTAGTATGTTCTAGGATTGTCTAGAAGCTTCCTTGGTCCAGAATGTTCCAATTGTAGGCAGTTGAGGAGGCGTTGTAGGTTTTTGCCAAGGCTATAAATAGAGGAGGCCTCTCCTCACTCAACAAGAAGTATTCACTCAACAAGAAGTATTCACTCAACAAGAAGTATTCACTCAACAAGAAGTATTCACTCAACAAGAAGTATTCACTCAACAAGAAGTATTCACTCAAGAAGTCTTTCCATCAGACCTCTCAAGTCCTCCTAGCCTCGTCTATTGTGTGAAGCCTTCCCTTGGTAACTAACTGAGCCTTCTATACAACTACGGCCTACGTCGAATCGCTATAGAAGACCTTAGTTGCCAAAGGACCCGCCGACAAGGCGTGACAAGTGGTAGCTGAGATTGTCTACGAACACCGAGGAGTCCTGGAGATTCTACAAGCTTCCGGCATATGCCAGGCAAGTACAATCCGGAGAAGCCTGCACCCAAGGTGAAGTTTCTGGAGCCTCCCTCGCACCCAAGCGTCGCCAAGTTCCGGACAACCTTTGAGCTCAACGGCGTGGAGTTCGTCACTTCTACTCCTATCCGGAACCTTCCTGCCAAGACCGACTGTCATTGTCTTAAGCCTTCCACTAACATCAAGAAGCATCCAGCCAAGAAGATTCCTAAGTCTTCAACCTACTCTCCGCGCATCCGGAAGATTCTCAACAACATCCTCACCAAACCTCAGCCACGCCCGTGAAGCCCCAGTGCTTCAAGAAGGAGGTGCACAAGCCAATCCCTTTTGAAGACGTTTGTGCGCGCATTCAGGCAGCCCAGGCGGCAGAGCACCGCGCACACCAGGAGAAGCTCCGGAGTGAGTGAGTGAGTGTCTACGCGAGATGTGTTACACTTAACATCCGCGTACGTTGAGGGAGGGGGTGTGCGTGACGTATGGTCTTCACACCCCCTACCATCGAAGCTCCGGAATCTTCTTCACACGGCAATTAAGGAGCACATCACTAAGGAGGCCAAGGCCAAGGGTGTCTCTGATTGTGAGTCCGCTTGCTGAGCAGCCATGGAGGGATCTGGAGTGTCGCCGGAGATGTTGGCCTTACAGCAGCAGGTGGCTCAGCTTCAGCAAGCGCTTCAGCAGATGCTGCAGCAGCAGACCAGTGCTGTGCCTACAAGCAAGCTGAAGCTCCCCAAGCCACCAGAGACCAATGGCAGGCAGCCTACCCCTGTCAATTGGTGCCACAAGATGGAGACGTACCTTGCGGCCGAGGGCGCCAACCTCAGCAGCTCTTCCATTGTGACGGTGGCAGCGGCCTACCTCAAGGACTCAGCCCTCAACTGGTACCGCCAGCATGAGCAGGCTGTGGCGGTGGGCAAGGCTCAGCCCTACGCTTCTTGGGATGAGTTCAAGAAGGCCTTTATCGCCCGTTTCACCCCTGTTGACCCAGAGGTGGACGCGCGGGAGAGGCTTGACCGGCTCACCCAAACGCGTAGCGTGTTCGCCTATGCCCAGGAGTTCAACACCTACATGCTGGAGCTGCCGCACATGGACGAGAACGACCGCATTCATCGCTTCATCCGCGGTCTGAAGCCGGAGGTGCGCATTCACGTCAAGCTGCAGCAGCCAACCACGCTGCATGACGCCGTGGAGCTTGCCATTAAGGCAGACTCGATGGTGTGGGAGCGTGGTCGAAACGGCAACAGCTGCTTCGTCAACATGGGCAGCAACAACCGTGGAGCGGTTGCAAGGGGCGGACCGGCACCCATGGAGCTCGGAGCAATGGAGCCGCAGAAGCCCAGGAACCAGCCGCTCAAGTGCTTCTACTGTGGCAAGCCAGGGCACAAGCGGCGGGATTGCAAGAAGCTGCAAGCGTACAAGCAGCGTGATGGGGACACCTCTGCACGGTCAAACTGAAGGGCGCGTGCAGTAGTGTGGATCGTACTGTGCGCATTGAGCAGGCTCAGCCCCGTGCGCCTGTGAGAGACTCACGCCAGGTAGAAGGCTCACAAAGGCCTAGTGAGCCTGGAGCATCCAGTGCAGCCCAGGGGAAAGCGGGTACCCGTCGTTGTGGACGACTGCGGGACTGTACCTACTGGCTGTTCAACCGCCTGGAGAAGGTCAAGTATGCCGATGCTTACGGGCCATTCTCAGTGGACGCCTGCGCACGTGAGGAGACTGCCCAGGCTGACAAGTTCTACAAAGGCTTCACTGACTTCCGCAA
>CADDIJ020002056.1:0-16716 GCA_902809745.2 Tetradesmus lagerheimii | reverse complement strand
CGGCTGCTGCTGTCTCCTGGTCAGGGAACACAAACAAAAGTCATCCAAGTAGGGCAGTACCTTGCAGCCAACCTGCGCTACACTGCCACGGCTGCCAGGCGCTGCAGGGTACATGGTGCCTGACGGCACACGTGTATGCGCAGGGGAGCGCAGATGCGCAACAAAAGGCCTAATCACCTTGGTGAAGTAGTAAGGCGAGTTATTCCAGCCAAAAGGCAAGCAGTTGATCTGATAAAACTCGCCAGCAAACTCAAAGCAAAAGTAATCGACTGCGCTAGCGTGCAGAGGCACCTGATAGAATGCGTCTGCCATGTCAGCCTTGACAGCAAAGGCATTGCTCAAGTCGTAACGCTGCAAAACCCGCAGCGTCTCAAACCTGCACTTGCGGGCGACATTGAAGGTGTTGATATACTTGTAATTGATCACCAGACGCCAAGAACTGCCCTTGGGCACACAAAATGCATTAGAGCGGTATGCAGGGCGGGAGGCAAGCTTGGTAAGCACACCCAACTTGCTGAGGCGGGGCGCTTCAGTGCACAACCACCATTGCTTTTGGGCGTTGGTAGATGGCAAAGGGTTCTTGTAAAAGGGGGGCGGCGCGCGGCCACCCAGCCACTCTACAGGAACACCATGCTGCAGCCAGCTGAGCACATGCGAAGATGCGCCAATGGCACGCCACTGCTTGCCGCACAATCCTAAGCGCCAGTGCAGCGGCGTGCTTGCAGGAAAGCTGTGCACGGTAACCATGCTCAGATGTCAAGAAAAGGCACCACAATGATGTACCCCACACAGCTGCTTAATGACACAACAGCTGGGTGTTCAGACGAGTAGCCTAATGACTGGCCGTTACGTGGGAGCCGCCCCACACTCGCCTGCTGTGTGCGCAGGGCGCTTACTGCACTACTGCTCCAGCAGATGTGCTGCCAGAGCCCATGCCTCCGTTGCCAGTGCTGCTGCTGGCTGTGAAAGCCTGCAAGCTGCTCCAGCCGCCTGTTGTGGCGCCCATGCGCAGCGCGCTGCCGAACTGGCGGCGCACAATCAGGTGCGCGCTGCTGCTGCTGCTGCGACGGCGCACACTGCCAATGAGGCTGCTGTTCTCGCCATTGCTGCTGCTGCTGTGGCTTCTGGGGCTGTCAAAGCAGCCACTCAGCGCCAGCGCTTCACCTGCTGAGCTCCAGCTGCTGTTGCTGGGGCCCAAACAACCCCTCATGCTGAGGAGGTAAGCAGCCATACGTAGCTGCGTGCTGACGTGCAGCAAAATGCCGGTCTGTCGAGGACTGCACTGTGAAGACAAGCTCCAGCCGCTGGTGCTCCTGCCTGACGCTGGTGCTGCTGCGGCGCCTGCTGCTTGTGTCACTTATCTACACCCCTAAGCGGAGATAGCTGACCTTAAGAAACTGCGGAAAGCGCATTAACTCAAGCCCAGCGTGCCAAAGGGCTGAAAGAGCACGCGACGGCCGCAGGTAGCCGTGCGTTCAGCTGCCTCTGGCCGACCTAAAGCAGGTCCTTAGTTTGTTCTCAGATATACGTAAGAACGATCTGGAGATATTCGGAGGTATTAATGGATCGATTTCAGAGAAGTGAAAAAAAATAGGACGTGTGCAACACTCCAAACGCTACCGAAGTAGCGAGTCGAGTTGCAGTTCGCATGAACAGCAACGAAACGTGCAGGGCTAGACGCCTGCGCATGCTAAGTGGCCTTCGGCAGCAGTGAGGTAATGACGTGTTTTGACTGTCACCTCACCCACTGCTTGCCTTTGACCAGGCAAGCAGGGATACAGCTACGCTGCATTAACCGCAATGAACAAGTCCATTGCACATTTATTGCTGACCAACATCGGTGAGCGGCCTTGCACAAAGCTTGCGCACCCGTGCACGTGCATAGTGTGCGCACAGCATGCTACATGCCCAGCATGCACAATGTGCAACAGTCCTACCATAACCAGTTGATTTAAGGCATGTTGGGTTCCTGCCATCAGCAATGACCAGACAGCAATCCAAAACACAAAGACTATGATTGAGCATGGGCTGATATGTGTGTGGCGCAACCACTTCAGTCAACTGTGCACTACAATATCCAGGTCACTCGAAACAGGAACATACATGGCACTTTAGCAGGCCATACGATCCATACATATGTATAGCCAGCCGGCCCAGCGTTGGGGCAATTCAGTACGCAATAACAACCGCACCCACTTGCGGCATGTAGCAGATATACAAGTGCTTTGTGAAGGAACTTGTGTTGAACGTGGCTGCTGTTTGGCATGTATGCGCTCTGCAGCACATAGTTGTTTCCAGGTTGTACTAACAAGCACATCCTAGTGATAACAAAAGCCGACAGATGTTTGTTCTGAATTCTGTTCGAGATGGGGCCAACAGACCCAACCAAGTACTGCCCACAACGCACACCACGGTTGAACACTGCAAAGACATGGCAATTCAGTAACAATCCAGCCGGCAGTTCGTGCACGGCAAGGGCATGCCTTGCAAGGCGCAACCTGCGTGCTGCTGATGCAGCGGCTTCAGCTCAACATGCTGCGCCTGCTGTGCAACAGCACTTGACAACAACTCAATACGATCCCACACGCATCATTCCTTACTTTCAGCAAACCAACGCCTATCATAGCACCTGCCAAGCGGGGCGATGGTGCTTCAGTGAGCCGCCACTGCAGCAGCACCCTCACTGCGCGCAGCCTTTGCATGCAGCCTAATCACCTCAGCTGCTGCTGCTGCTACTTTGGCAGCAGTGATCGTTGCGCTAGGCGCTGCCTTGCTCGCCTCGCTCCCGTGCTGCTGCTCTGCTGCTGCGGCCTTACTGTCCTTGCTGAGGGGCCGGGGCAGGTCAGCCTCAGTCAAGGCCTTGCCACCCAGGTGGGCCCAGCAGGGGTGGATGTCACGCACATCACGCAGCGCACGCCAGTACGCCACTCCACTCTTCATGCCACCACCCACACCAACCTGCAGCACCGTCTGGCCCTTGCGCACGCCGTCTGTGGACTCAATGTAGGACCAGGTGTACCAGGTGCTGGCGCTGCTGGTGTTGCCAAAGTCGCGCAGGCTTGCGCAGCTAGGCATCATCTGCTCGACAGGCAAGCGCAGGCCCTTCTGAATGGCACGCAGGACAGCATAGCCACCCGCATGCAGCAGGAAGTGATCGACACAGCGCGTGTAATCGGGCTGGTAGGGCGCAGGTGCTGTGCACAGCAGTCCGCCAGACATCTGTGCTGCTGCTGCTGCCTGGATGTAGTTGACTGCTGCCTCTGCGTACTGGCCCCAGGTCATGATGCGGGGTGTCATCTTGCGCACACCCTTCTCCAGCACGTTGGCGGCTTCGCTGGGCAATGTTTTGTTGATGATGCAGCCGTTGATGCCCTCCTCATCAGGCTCCCAGCTTAGGGCACTGCAGGGCAGTAGGGCAGCATGCAAAAATGAGTGTAAATGGCGAAGTCTTGGTCACGCGCTGTGACACATATCTGCAGCAGCTGTTGGGCTGTTGCTGTGCTTGTGTTGTGACATACTGTCGCAGTCTACCCCTGCACACACCAACCCCATCGCAGCTTGCCACCAGTGCTCTGTTGTTGTACTGGCCACTCTTAGGATCGGCACTTGTGCTGCAGCTGGCCCTGGTGTCACTCTTCTGCTACTCACTTGAAAGCGCTGTCGCTGGCTCCAGTGTGCACGCGCAGGCAGTGCTGCAGCTGGTACTTGCTGCGGGACCTCCAGGCAGGGTTGTTGGTCAGGATGCTGGCAGTGCCGCCCATGCGGAACAGCGCATTGGTCACCAGTGCCTCCTTGCGCTGGCCTGGGTAGAAGGCGCTGGTGGTGATCTCGCTGCTCACAAACAGGCAGATCTTGCCTGGATGAGCTGCCAGCATATCGCGAACGAGGTTGAGGCCGACCACGCCAAAAGCGCAGCCCATGCCACCCATGTGATAAGACTGCACATCCTCGCGCATCTTGAACATGTTGATGACCATGCTGGCAATGGAGGGTGTGGGGCAGTAGACGGAGGTGTTGGTGATCAGGATGTCGATGTCTGTGGGCTGCAGGCCTGTCTTGCGCAGCACCTCACTGATGACCTGGCCGTACACCATCTTGCACTCGGCCTGTGCGTTGACAAGGTCTGTCTTGGGCTCGTCTGTGAGGGTGGGCTGGATGCATGCTGGCACTGCTGTACGGGTGGTGCTGATGCCAGAGGACAGGAAGATCTTGGAGATGAACTCGTGCTTCTCCTTTTGCATGCACTGCCACAGTGAAAGGAAAAGCAGGTGACAAGATGTGTTGCGCATAGCCTGCTTCAGCTGCAAGTGGCAGTAGGCTACTCAGGATAGGTTTGTGTTCTATCAGCACAGAGCAGCAACACATGAGAGCCAGGACAAGCAGCCGTCAATAAGCAACTGCCATCACGTTCTGCATGTAGGCATGTCGACACAGGATGCTGCATGGTGAACGATGCTGCACAGTTTGACTGCAGCTGCATAGCTGAGCTGAGACAAGCACCTTCCAGTTCCATGCTGCCTCCTGCATGTCATGGAAGTCGACCTTGAGCTCCTCTGGCGCATCTGCAAGCACACATAACCACTTGGTCAAATGCTTAGGATTAATTGCAGACCCAACAGCACTGCTTCAAGTACAAGTGAGTTGTTGTGCAGGCCATCCTTGGCTGCTGCTGCTGCTGCGGCACCAGCACAAGCTGTTGCGTCTCATATCACTGTATCAGACGTAGCTTTAGATGTTATATATAGGTTGTCGACGCTGACGAGCTGCGCGCTGTATGGCTGCGAAGTCGCTGAGGTGGCATCCCGCCAAAAGTTGGCGCACTCACTGAACATGGCATAGTCAACCAGGTAGACGGGCTGACGCGCCATATTGTCTGTTTATGAAATATGAGCCAAAGCAGTCACCAATCTCGAAAAGGACCGCAGGCCGCCCTGCTGCTGTTGTGGAACCTACGACTGCGTGCTTTTTACGGCAAGAACAAACTTAAAGGGTATAACATTATTGCTTTTACAAGCGAAGGGGTGAGCGACTCGGTGTTGTTCGTCAGCCATCGCACCTGACCGTGTCTTTGTCCTTCCTAGGTTCTGCGTTCAGTGACGCGTCCATCACAAGTCCAGTTTTATAGGAAAACGCGGTCTTAAAACATTATTTAATTCATGTTATTCGTGCGGAGCGTGACGCGATGTGACCTGCTAGACATTGGAGGTGCTGCGCTGTAGTGCTGCGTGACTCACTTGCTGCGATAGCCAGACATGAGCGATCGAGAGCTGCAACACCCGCGATACAGCACAACTGCATGTTTCATAACCGAGCTGTCAGCTGCAACCACTGTTGCCAAAGATAGTGGGTCAACAGCGCTGACATCAGCAACCTGCAGCTAGCTGCCTGCAGCAAAGCTCACAACATGTTATAACTTATGCTTGGCTGGCATGCAGTTGTCGTGCCATCATGATGTGCGCATGCGCATCGGCGCCTGACGTCTCCATGCACCTGCTGTCTGTCTAGACCATGAGCACCGTCTTACCGCACAGCTGCTGGTGCTGTTCTGTGCATGCGGCTTTAGCTTCTGCTGTCGAACGTTTGCTTGGTTAGGCCCTTTGGACACTTTGCGTCATTTGTGACGTGACGACAGTCATGTAGGCTCCCCAAGAGAACATTTGTATACATTGCAGCCGCTGCTGTTGGGCCAACAGTATCATGCCAGTTGCCTGGTGGTTTTGGCAAGCTAAACTCTGCTGGTGCATAAGAACTTAGGGGTATCTGTGTGGGTCGGCAAGACTAATGTTGCGTTTGCAGTAAGTTACTGGGGGTGCACAAGCAGTGCAGGAGAGCCAACAAGCATATTGCAGCATGCGCGTACATCCGATTTGAAATGCTGACATCGTCAGTCAGCCTGCTGGGGTAAGCTGCTTGTTCAGCAGTATTGACCAGCCTAGGAATGTGTTGAGTTCAACAAACTTTTGGTCACTGCCTACATCAGGGCTCACGAGCCGGCTTGCTGGCAAACCTATCATGGCATGATGCCAGCAGCACAAGTAACGAAGCCAGAAAATATCGTATGCGCTGATGCATATCATGCAGGGAGCAATGGTGAGAACAAACCCCCAGTCAAAACATCTGCATTGTGATATTTCAGTGAGCAGCGACTGCAGCAGCGCCCTCACTGCGGGCACCCTCTGCATGCAGCCTGATCACCTCAGCTGCTGCTGCTGCTTCACTCTTGTCCGTCAGTGTCACACGTGGTGCTGCGTTGGCGGTCTGGATCACCTGCTGCTGCTCTGCTGCTGAGCGGGTGCTGGGCAGGTCAAAGATCGACTTGTAGTCCTTGCTGATGGGGCGCGCCAGGTCAGCCTCGGTCAGGGCCACGCCACCCAGGTGGGCCCAGCAGGGGTGGATGTCACGCACATCACGCAGCGCACGCCAGTACGCCACTCCACTCTTCATGCCACCACCCACACCAACCTGCAGCACCGTCTGGCCCTTGCGCACGCCGTCTGTGGACTCAATGTAGGACCAGGTGTACCAGGTGCTGGCGCTGCTGGTGTTGCCAAAGTCGCGCAGGCTTGCGCAGCTAGGCATCATCTGCTCGACAGGCAAGCACAGGCCCTTCTGAATGGCACGCAGGACAGCATAGCCACCCGCATGCAGCAGGAAGTGATCGACACAGCGCGTGTAATCGGGCTGGTAGGGCGCAGGTGCTGTGCACAGCAGTCCGCCAGACATCTGTGCTGCTGCTGCTGCCTGGATGTAGTTGACTGCTGCCTCTGCGTACTGGCCCCAGGTCATGATGCGGGGTGTCATCTTGCGCACACCCTTCTCCAGCACGTTGGCGGCATCGCTGGGCAGGGTCTTGGTGATGACACAGCCGTTGATGCCCTCCTCATCAGGCTCCCAGTTGAGCGCGTTGAACGCCCTGTCGCTGGCTCCAGTGTGCACGCGCAGGCAGTGCTGCAGCTGGTACTTGCTGCGGGACCTCCAGGCAGGGTTGTTGGTCAGGATGCTGGCAGTGCCGCCCATGCCGAACAGCGCATTGGTCACCAGTGCCTCCTTGCGCTGGCCTGCGTAGAAGGCGCTGGTGATGATCTCGCTGCTCACAAACAGGCAGATCTTGCCTGGACGAGCAATGAGCATGTCACGCACCATGTTGAGGCCAACCACGCCGAATATGGTAGGCCTGCACATCCTCGCGCATCTTAGAACATCTTGATGACCATGCTGGCAATGGAGGGTGTGGGGCAGTAGACGGAGGTGTTGGTGATCAGGATGTCGATGTCTGTGGGCTGCAGGCCTGTCTTGCGCAGCACCTCGCTGATGACCTGGCCGTACACCATCTTGCACTCAGCCTGTGCGTTGTTGAGGTCTGTCTTGGGCTCGTCTGTGAGGGTGGGCTGGATGCATGCAGGCACTGCTGTGCGGGTGGTGCTGATGCCAGAGGCCAGGAAGATCTTGGACACAAACTCGTGCTTCTCCTGCTTGCAGCACTTCCAGCGCCAGGCGGCCTCCTGGGTGGCATGGAAGTCCACCCACAGCTCGTCAGGGGCATCTGCGAGAAAAACAGAGTAACAGAGATGTTTTGTAAGTTATCTGGGTCTCGTTTGAAGGGCGGAACAAAGAGTTTGCTCAGCTGCTCGCAGGCTGAGCAGGTATCCCGCCAAGTCCAAAGAGCGCGCGCACTCACCGAACATAGAGTAGTCCACCAGGTAGACAGGTTGGTTTGCCATTCTTGCTGCTGAAATCAAAGTCCTAGAGATTCTACATGTGGCTTGGGGTTCTAGTACTGGTGACAGGCGTTTTGGCTATCGTTGAATGTTCGCTGTTGGGAGCTGTAAGCAAAGATAACTTGTGGGTACTTGGTTGATGCATCATAGCGGTGGTTATCCCTTATAAAGGGCCGAGCTGCCCATCCCGGCGCGGCAATCCCGGCTGTGGCACCCCGGGCCCGAGTTTTATTCGGCAGCTGCTAGCTCTGGGAGGAAGGTGGCAGCTGGACAGCGGCGACATGAGCGAAAGATCGCAACTCTATGCCACACACTGCACATTGCGCTCAGCGACTGCAGCAAAGTCGCCATCTACTCGTTGTACCGGCCGTTTCAAGGGACAGCAGTAGCTCCATGCCACAACACCCAAGTCTGCATCAGTGAGGAGCGCTGCTTACTCAGCGCTGCAGGAGGACCTGGAGGACCTGTCTAGCAGGGGATCTGTGTTGGTGATGGGTGACTTTAATGCACGGGTTGGACGGGCATCTGGCCCAGCAGAGCGTATTGGTATGCATGGCGAGAGCACCGTCAACGACAACGGCCGCCTGCTCCTCTCATTGCTCAACACTGTCAACCTCTACTCACTTAATGCCCGCACAGCCCCCACCTCCCCTCACCAGCACATCACTTGTGACAGGTCGCACGGCGGCACCAGGCGAGGCTCTTTGATTGACTACACCCTTGCCTCTGCTGACATTGCCATGCCCTGCCAAGCTGCTGCCAGGCCAACAGCCACAGTTGGGCCGCATACTGTGGGTGCTACTGACCACCTGCCTGTGTCTGCCCGCATTGTCAGGCCTGTGGTACGCCGCCCTGCAAAACAGGTTGTGCTGCGCCTCAACGCACAGCCCAAGGATTTCAGGCTGCAGAATGGGGAGCAGTCAGCGGAACTTGAGGCATATCAGGATGCTCTGTCGCAGCTTGGTGCAGCCTACACAGCCACGGTCACCACTTTGCAGCAGCAGGCTTCTGCAGGCTCAACTACAGCAACTAGTGCAGTGCAGCAAGCGCACGAGCAGATGCTAGCAGCACTTCGTCATGCTGTCAACGCCAGTTTTGGCTACAAGAGGGTTTGGGTTGGCAAGTCCTTCCCATGGTGGACTCAGGAGCTCACAGATGCTGTGGAGGACAGGAAGCAGGCTTACCTGCGCTACAAGAACTCAGGGCTTGTAGCAGATTGGGCTACTTACAAACAGCAGCAGAAGGCTACTACACAGCTGGTCAAAGCAGCAGAGAAGCAGTACAAAGAGCAGTGCCAGCATGCCATTACTTCTGCATACACAAATCGCACGAATGATGACAGCCTGCTTGGAGAGAAAGACATGTGGCAGCTTGTGCGTCGTCTGTGCCCTAAGCATGTCAGCGAGGCAGTTTACAGCGTCATGCAGCATCCATCTGGGCATGTGGCATCTACCCCAGCTGAGAAAGCTGATGCTTTCAAGTGTCATTATGAGCGCGTTGGCAGCCATGCAGCATTTGCTTCCTCCAACCCCCAGTTTGACGCTGCACACATGTCCCGAGTTGCAGCCAATGTGCAACAGTATTTGCAAGACTCTGCTGACTCCCCTGCCACCCCGCTGGACCTGCCCATCACTGCCGCCGAAGTTTCCGACTGCCTGCAGAGGCTACGCACTGGCAAGGCCGGCAACCCGGCTGAAGAGGGCATTGTCAATGAGCTACTCAAGTATGGAGGCAGCACGGCCGCAGATATGTTACTGCAGTACTGCAATCTGATGTGGCAGCTTGAGCAGGTGCACCAGGTGCCAGGTACAGTTGTGAACATGCCCAAGAAGGGTGACCTGACAGACCCCACCAACTACCGTGGTATCACCCTGCTTAGCGTGCTTTACAAATTTTACACCAGCGTTCTCAACCAGCGCCTCATCAAGTTTGCAGAAGGCAAGTCAGTGGCGGAGGGCACGACACAGCAACGGCAGCAGCAGCAGCAGCAGCAACAGCAGGCGCAACAGCAGCAGCAGCAACAGCAGGCGCAACAGCAGCAGCAGCAGGCACGCCAGCAGCAGCAGGCGCAACAGCAGCAGCAGCAGGCACGTCAGCAGCAGCAACAGCAGCAGCAGCAGCAGCAGCAGCAGCGTGTAACTGCTGCTACAGCAGCAGGAACGCTGCTGCTGCACGAGAGCCAGAACGGCTTTCGTCCCAAGCGCAGCTGTGCTGACCACCAGAGTGTGCTCAGTGAGGTGTTGGGTGGGAGGAAAGCTGAGGGGAAGGATTCTTATGTGCTGTTTGTTGACACCTATAAGGCTTTCCCAACAGTGTGGCTTGATGGGCTCTTTCAAAAGCTGTGGGACAAGGGTGTGCGTGGAAAGATGTTCCGTGTACTCTACAACTTGTATCAGGGTGCACGCCGTGTGGTGTCTCACGAAGGTCATGTCACTGAGAGCTTCACATGTGACCTTGGTTTGCATGAGGGCGATGTTATTTCCCCCACACTGTACCTGTACTTCATTGATGATCTGCTGCATGAGGTGCATGCAAAGCACCCTGGAATCACCCTTATGGGCCCTTGTGACGAACCTGCTGGTCAGGTTGTGGCAGCCATGCAGGCTGATGACTTTGTTGCTGTGTGCGGATCTCTGGCTGAGGTTCAGGCTGTGGCTGCAACAGTTTATGAATACAGTTGTAAGTGGCGGTTCAAGCTGAATAGCTTGAAGTCTGCTGTCATGCATGTCTCACCAGCTAGACAGCCCAGCCAGTTGGCTGACTCTGGCATCATTTGGAATGGTGTGCCTGTGCCTGTTGTATCAGAGTACTGCTACCTTGGCCTGTGGTTCAACAATGCCTGCAACTGGAATACGCACTTTGAAAAGATGTTGGCAAAAGTGCATCGTGTGAAGGGTGGGCTCATGCCAGTTTGGAAGAGCCGGCTCATCAGCGTGGAAGTAAAGCGTATCATTCTGCTTACATGCGTTCGCCCGATTGTTGAATATGGCAGTGAGGTCTGGTTTCCGTCAACTGCAAGGCAACTGCAACAGATTGACAAAGTGCAGACTGACATCATCAAGTGCTCAATGCGTTGTGGCAAGGAGCGCCCTTGCACTTCACTTGTTCTGGCTGAATGGGGTGTGAAGCCATTGCACATGTGGCTTCATCAGAGGGCGATGGAGTATTACTTTAGGGTTCAGCGTATGCAGAACTGTCGGTTGCCACATCAGGTGTTTTCAGCTGAGTGGAAGCGCCCTAGTGGTGCTGCTGCGGTGACACCTTGGCATAAGTATGTGCAGAGTTTGCTTTGCAAGTATGGTGTGGATGTTGAGGCGGCGGCTGATCGAGCTAATGCGTGCAAGAATCACATCAACCGTCAGGTCAGGAAGCTGCATGCAGACACAATTGTTTGTGAATCACTGCAGCACTCTACTTTGAGCCGTTACATCACGCATGTGCACCCTACACATGCTGATGCCATGCGTTTTAAAAGGGCTAGGCCCTTTTTGTGTTCTGGTGCGCCAACGCGTGGTATTGAGTTGCTGATGCGTGTTCGAATGGGCTGTCTTTGCGTGCATGAGCGTACCAGTCGTTATGGCGGCAGGCTGCATAGTTGCACTAAACGTGAGGTCAGGCTGTTTATGAAACGAAACGAAACGTTTGAAACGTGCGTTTTAAACGCTTTCAGTGTGAAACTCTACTTTTAAACGGCAGCCCCAGTGGGGCTAAAGCGTTTGAATGGGGAACCCCGTGTCACTCGCCCTTGCAGCCCGTTCAGGCACGCAGGGAGCCTTATAACCTTGTAACGGCATCATTGTTATTTATTTGGTTGATTTTCTGCTGTCCCAACCATCTCCAATGTGAGCAACAAGGTCTTTGAAGCACTGCAGCAGTATTGCTACGAGGCACGTGGCAGGCGACCATCAATGATCTCGTATAGCTTCTCGTAGCTTTGCAACACATTAACAACATGGGTTTAGTTGTTTGTGTGTAGCTACGAACAGATGCGCAACACATGGCAGCAGTAGGCTCACATCCTGCACTGCCACAGGCTGCAGTACTAGTCACCGATGTGCTGACGTGGCACGCTGCTGGCCAGCCATGGGCATCACTCCAAGGCTGTCAGGCACCGTTTTGAAGTCTTAAAGGACCTACAACAATCCGAAATCATTGTAGCTCAGCAAGTATCAGTGGTTGAAGGCAAGACGACCGCGTATTTGTCCTGTACTACCTTGTACTGCTGTAGTATGGCGTGGCGTTTCAACAGCGTTTCATCAGCGTTTCAAGAAAGGCTCTGACGTTTTAAACGCGTTTAGAAACGAAACGTTTCGATTCATATGAAACGTTTAGTGCATATGAAACGTTTAGTGCATATGAAACGTTTAGCGCCGGCAGCAGAGCTGATTCTAATACAGCATGTCCTGCTTGTGGTCAGGGTATTGAGTCTTTGTCACATCTGATGTTTGATTGTCCCGCTACTTCTGCTCAGAGGGATACTATCCATTACTTAAAAGAAATCCATTACTTAAAAGAAATACCGTCCGTCAGTCAGTCAGTCCGTCCGTCAGAAGCCTGGCTTAGGACCTGGCCGTTAAACCCCAGGGCGTGTGCGGAACTCGGTGGATACAAGCAGTGCAGCGTCGCGAATCGCTTTGGTTTTTCAACCGCATACCTGTGACATGCAGCACCTTGCGATCAGCGCTGTTCCTGCAATGCGTCGCAGTTGTAACCACCAAGCACAGCGCTGAACGACTTTGGTGCTCGAATGATGCATACACGTTGTACTTGAGGTGGTGGGCAGTGATCAGCGTGATCTTGCTGGCCATCACTGCCACGGCTGCAGCAACCACCACACCCAACAGCAGGGCGTCTCTGCAGCGGCAGCAGCACGCTGCGAGGCAAGCAGATCGCGATGATCGACACGAGGAAGGTGAGATTTGCTGGGATGAATGTTGTGCGGGCACTGATGTCTTCACAGTGTTCTCGAACTTTTGCAGAGCAGTGATCGTCACTGTGAGGCAAGGTGTGCTGCGCTACACGCTTCCATTCCTGCTGCCAATTGTTGATGTTGCAGTGGGAGTTTCCCCCGCTGCAATTGGAGCTCCACTCGCCAGTCCTCCTGCAACAGATGGAGCTCAGCCAGCAGCAGCTCACACACCAGGTACGTCAGCAGCAGCAGCACAGCAAGCAAAACAAACGATGCTGGCATGTTGGAATTGCCATGAGAGCAATTTGTGGACGTTTGATGTTCAGCTTGATGTCTTCCATCAACTCATGTATGATGTTGCCTGCCTGCCTGCCTGCCTGCCTGCAGGTGCTGCCACGGACCCATTGGGCCAGCTGCCACCCAATGTTCAGCAGCGGCAGCAACAGTTCCTTGCCAGCATGCTCACCGCACCGCAGCCTGTGCAGTCTGCCTACCAGAATGCATTGCAGGTTATGCAGCGGCGCTTGCAGGAACAGGCGGCAGCCCGTGCTGCTGCGGCAGCAGCAGCCCAGCAAGCGCGTCCAGCAGGCAATGCAGGCATGTTACTCGGTGCTGCTGCTGTCGTTGTGGCAGCTGTTGGTGCCAGTGGCGCAGCTCCTGCAGCAAACCCCGCCCCTCGCCGCAATTGCGTGCAGAATTTGTTTGCCCGTGCACAGCGTGATCAACAACAGCGGCAAAACCGGCAGCAGAACGCAGATGCACAGCGTGGCAGCCGGCGCCAACAGCAGCAACAACGGCGTGCCAACCGCAGTGAGCAGGAGGCTGCTGCAGACAGGGAGCGCAACAGGCAGCAGCAACAGCAGCACCGTGCTGCCCGCAGTGAGCAGGAGGCTGCTGCAGATAGGGAGCAGAACAGGCAGCAGCACCAGCAGCACCGTGCCAACCGCAGTGAGCAGGAGGCTGCTGCTGATAGGGAGCAGAACAGGCAGCAGCGGCAGCAGCACCGTGCCAACCGCAGTGAGCAGGAGGCTGCTGCTGATAGGGAGCAGAACAGGCAGCAGCAACAGCAGCAGCGTGCCAACCGCAGTGAGCAGGAGGCTGCTGCTGATAGGGAGCAGAACAGGCAGCAGCAACAGCAGCAGCGTGCCAACCGCAGTGAGCAGGAGGCTGCTGCTGATAGGGAGCAGAACAGGCAGCAGCAACGCATGGTGGTCACGAAACTCATGGACAACTTCATCCAGGCAAAGGTGGCCACAGGCCCTGCAAAGGGCCGAGTGGTGTGGCTGCCACGCCTGAACCTGCAGCCCTCTGATGCACAGGCTATGCCTTTTGATATGTGCAGGCGCCAGTTTCCAGTGCGCGTTGCATATGCCATGACAATCAACAAGGCGCAGGGGCAGACCCTCAAGGCAGCAGGTGTGTACCTGCCTCGCCCTGTGTTCTCGCATGGTCAGTTGTATGTTGCCTTCTCGCGGGTTGGCATCTGGGGTGCCCTCAAGGTGTTGGTGGTTGGGGGCTTCCGTGCAGCTACTGCGGCTATTGCAGCTGGTGTGTTCACTAAGAATGTTGTGTATCGTGAGGTGTTCCAGGGCATCGGGGTTTGAGCTTCACACTCGGCACTGGAACAGTGTGCTTGAGGAACTCGGCCCTGGAGCTCTGGCATCATCATCATCATCATCATGTTGGAGCTCTGGCATGTATTTATAATCTATCATGCTGCAGCTTCAGTGGTTGCGGTAGCTGCAAATATCACATGCTGCAACAAGCCGCTGGCCACGTTTTGCTTATGTAACACACCTGAACAACACAATGCACCTCCATGCCTGTCTTCCGTGCCAGATGCGAGTGGCGGAGCCACGGGTAACCACTAGTTACTTAAAAGAAATACGGTCCGTCAGTCAGTCAGTCAGAAGCCTGGCTTAGGACCTGGCCCTTGAACCCCAGGGCGTGTGCGGAACTCGGTGGATACAAGCAGTGCAGCGTCGCGAATCGCTTTAGTTTTTCAACCGCATACCTGTGACATGCAGCACCTTGCGATCAGCGCTGTTCCTGCAATGCGTCGCAGTTGTAACCACCAAGCACAGCGCTGAACGACTTTGGTGCTCGAGTGATGCATACACGTTGTACTTGAGGTGGTGGGCAGTGATCAGCGTGATCTTGCTGGCCATCACTGCCACGGCTGCAGCAACCACCACACCCAACAGCAGGGCGTCTCTGCAGCGGCAGCAGCACGCTGCGAGGCAAGCAGATCGCGATGATCGACACGAGTAAGGTGAGATTTGCTGGGATGAATGTTGTGCGGGCACTGATGTCTTCACAGTGTTCTCGAACTTTTGCAGAGCAGTGATCGTCACTGTGAGGCAAGGTGTGCTGCGCTACACGCTTCCATTCCTGCTGCCAATTGTTGATGTTGCAGTGGGAGTTTCCCCGCTGCAATTGGAGCTCCACTCGCCAGTCCTCCTGCAACAGATGGAGCTCAGCCAGCAGCAGCTCACACACCAGGTACGTCAGCAGCAGCAGCACGGCAAGCAAAACAAACGATGCTGGCATGTTGGAATTGCCATGAGAGCAATTTGTGGACGTTTGATGTTCAGCTTGATGTCTTCCATCAACTCATGTATGATGTTGCCTGCCTGCCTGCAGGTGCTGCCACGGACCCATTGGGCCAGCTGCCACCCAATGTTCGGCAGCGGCAGCAACAGTTCCTTGCCAGCATGCTCACTGCACCGCAGCCTGTGCAGTCTGCCTACCAGATTCCTGTAGCGCGTCTGCATGCAGAATCCACGTGCAATGTGTCTGCACAGAGTGCTGTGGCTGAGCTGCTGAGGGCTGCAGACTTGATTGTGTGGGATGAGGCGCCCATGGTGCACAGGCATGCCTTTGAGGCTGTTGATCGCATGTTGCGCGACATAATGAGGACTGTTGATCCAGCAAATGAGGACAAGCTGTTTGGTGGAAAGGTTGTGGTGTTTGGTGGTGACTTCAGGCAGGTGCTGCCTGTGGTGCCGCGCGGCACACGTGGTCAGATTGTCAATGCTGCACTCAACCAGTCCTCTGCACTGTGGCCGCACATTGTGGTGCACCGCCTGCATGAGAATATGCGTGTGCGAACTCTGGTGGCAGCAGGTGATGCAGCTGCTGCCGCAAGGCAGCAGCAGTTTGCAGATTGGCTGCAGCGCGTGGGCGAGGGCACCGAGCCCACATGCGCTGCTGTAGGCGAGGATTACATACGCCTGCCTGATGAGGGCGTGTGTGGCGGAGGGCAGCAAGAGGGCACTTTGCAGGAATTGATAGATGCTGTGTATGGGGAGATTGACAGCCAAAGCGGTGATGCTGCACGACAGCAGTACATTGTGGAGCGTGCGATCCTTACGCCTCTGAATGATGATGTTGATGCAGTGAATGATCTGATGACAACAAGGATGTGTGCACCCCGGCCTGACGGTGTTCAGGTTGAGAGCCGTGTGTACAGCAGTGCTGACTCAGTGGTGCGCGGTGAGCAACAAGGTCACCTGTATCCACCAGAGTTTTTGAACACTCTGCGCATGTCTGGCTTGCCGCCACACAAGCTGCGCTTGCGCGTTGGGTGCCCTATCATTCTGCTGCGCAACATGTCTGCAGGATTGGCGAATGGCACACGCATGGTGGTCACGAAACTCATGGACAACTTCATCCAGGCAAAGGTGGCCACAGGCCCTGCAAAGGGCCGAGTGGTGTGGCTGCCACGCCTGAACCTGCAGCCCTCTGATGCGCAGGCTATGCCTTTTGATATGTGCAGGCGCCAGTTTCCAGTGCGCGTTGCATATGCCATGACAATCAACAAGGCGCAGGGGCAGACCCTCAAGGCAGCAGGTGTGTACATGCCTCGCCCTGTGTTCTCGCATGGTCAGTTGTATGTTGCCTTCTCGCGGGTTGGCATCTGGAGTGCCCTCAAGGTGTTGGTGGTTGGGGGCTTCCGTGCAGCTACCGCGGCTATTGCAGCTGGTGTGTTCACTAAGAATGTTGTGTATCGTGAGGTGTTCCAGGGCATCGGGGTTTGAGCTTCACACTCGGCACTGGAACAGTGTGCTTGAGGAACTCGGCCCTGGA